>CAUZXS010001908.1:0-27500 GCA_963585895.1 Sepioteuthis lessoniana
CCATTAACAAGAAATAATGGGTTGCCATTTTTTAAATTTTTTTTTTTAATAAAATAAGGCTATTTTAGTAATTGAATTAAAGTCAATGGTATGAAATACTTAATACTGATTTTAAAATATTCTAATACCTATTTCATATGGCCTTAAAGCATCCTTTAAATTAGTCAAACATTTGAAATTTCTTCTGTATTGCCAAATAAATAGGCTCATTGTTTTCACCAGAATCATGAACTAAATCAGTACTTCTCAAAGTAGTCTAGACTCCAAAGGATAAATAAAATTTTAACAGGATAAATAAACATACTGGTGAATTTAATAGTTTACATTTAGAAATCCTTTGACAGACTAAAAATCACTGGATCATGTTTAGTTGCCAGATATACACCTAGCAGAAATTTTATCATTCCAAGTATTCGGACTATTGTCTTTATCTGTATTGTTATATTCACATTTTGATCAATGCATCCTTTGGCCTTCAAGTGTTTCATGTCAAACTCAGGAGCCTACACAAAACTTTAAGGTGAAATCAAGAATCTGGTATGGAAAGAAAAGGGATCCTATCTGCCCTTATGAGATGAAGTTGAAATAATAAATAGGAAGAACATTAGAGATTAAGATGTCTTAAAGAGACAGCACATAAGTTGGGCTACAGTGACTTGTTGAGTAGACCAAGTATAGAGATGAATATGACATGGGAACCAATTATCAAAAAGGCAAGTTGAAAAAAAAATTGCAATTTGAGTTAAGGTAAAAAAAATTGTACCGGCATAGATATAAGCTGCAAGTCATTGTGTTAATAAAACTATTAGGTTTATAAGTCCCCAAAATTCACTGAATTGTCTAACAGGATACATGGCATAATAGATATAGGCTCATGAACTTGTGAATTCACCAGGAGGTTGCAAGTTCAATCCTGACTAAAGGTAAAAATAACAAAGAATACTTACTATGTAGCTTAACATTTGTACCTAGTTATGGTTAACGGAATTAGAACAATCTACTCCTGTGGATTAAATAAAGGATACATTTCAAAGTTCTATATAAGCTCCCAAGTTTGACAAGAAACCCCTGAGGAAGGCTGAAGGACACATTGGCTAAAATATTGTGAAATAGCAATAAAGATGAAGACAATAGTCCAAATACTCTAAATGATAAAAATTATTGGGCTTCATCTAAAAAATTTAGACAAATAACATAGGTGAATAAATAACATGGCCTGATTACATGTAATGGCCACTTGTAATGTGTTGTTCACATATGACCCATTTAAATGAACAAAGAATCTGATTTTGACTAAAGATCTGTCTTTTCAGTGACATGAATCCTATTTTCACATTGGAAAACATCTAAAAACAATTATATTTTAAATTAATTTTTATAAAAAAATACTTTCAAGATATCCCTTTTTATAATAGTTTATAAGATGTCTTCAGGAAAAAAGAATTATCTAATGACAATAAAAATATAAATTTCTAAAAAGAAAAATGATAAAAAATCAAAATACAATGCTTGAAATTTTAATAATTTATGGTAACAGATTTTTGATGATTAAAGATGAATTATTGACAAAAATTCTACACTGACTGAAAAGATGCAGATCTTCACTTGTTCAGTATTACAAGTATTTGTGGATGTTATGATCCACTATTCTATTTATAATTACTTTTCTGTGTTTCATTAAAAAGAAATTAATCTTGAAACCAAAAACACTTAAAAATCAACCCTTCTCTTCATGGCATCCAGTGAGACTAAGGAAAAATGTCAGCAAAATTCAACTAATTTATTTGGGGGTGAAAGGAAATTAAATTTGGTTTCAAGGGGTTCATTAAGTAAAAATTTTGAGAAACCTGGTTTAAATTAATGAGCTATTTTATGTGTTTTGCCATCAGCATTTTTGTGCTTTTAATCCTTTCTTCTCTCTCTAGCGTGTGTGGATGGATGGATATTTTGAAAAAATATGAAGACTGAAACTATTCTTACCAAGATGGAGATGAGCAATGGATGAAACATTAGTCCTCCTGGCATAAATAATATTTATTCCAGGGAGTATACCATTGGTCAAAGCACCTCTGAAACTCCTCTTTTGATATGTGAAGCTGCACATTTATTTCTTCTAATCCTCAAATTTTACCTGTGAGATAAATTTTCAGTTTAGGAAACTGTAGGAAGGGGGAGTTGCAAAGAAGATGCTGGTTTGTTTATTTGTTATTCAACATTTATTGAAATTTATATTTTACTCATTGCTGATGGATCCAGTGAGTCATTTGGGAATCTTGGTTGTTCATTGTTTATTAGGAGTTTTTTTTTGTATTTTGCTATTATCCATGTTATCAATTCAATAATAATTATTTTAATACATCTATTTTAAATTACCACCCTGTCAGCAGGACTTAGAATATGCTAACTGCATCCCTTGCAATTATCCCCACCTCCCCCTAAAAAGTGGGTATCTTGAGAATGACACTGAACAGTATCTGATGGTAAGGTTCCTGTTCTGAAGACTTAGGGATGGTGGAGTACCTTTTTATTGCCATTACTCCCAGGTTGACTCTGACCTAGAGTTGGTAGTATGTGTTAGGTCAAATAAATCTGTTTAAAAATTATTCCTATTTGACAGAATAAGTGATGCTTTATCACTTATTTATTTGTATTAAGAATAGTTGCTTGAAGCTGTAATTGCTTACTAGAGATTATTATTTTTATTATTATTATTAGTTACTTAAAAACAATTATAAATGTAAAAAATTACTTGAAACCATATGATTATTATTAGATAAGAATGCTTGAAACCATACACCTGCATACAAATTATTTGTATTAGTTCTTATCATTTTACTGTGCCAAAAAAAGTAATCAACTACACAAAAAATGTAAATATAAATGTATAATGGATGCAATTTTATAACCTCTAGACATGAAATGGCCCTAGACAGGTTAACATGCCATTAAAATCTATCTATTTTGATTATAAATAGTTATGCTGTTGCATAAGTTTTTGTTCTTGGTTTTAAATAAGATTTTTGAAAACATAGCTATGAGACATAGCTGTTTTTCATTGAAAATGTATAATAAAAACAATCTTTGCTTGTTAAATTTTAGGCCCCAATGTCAATTCCAGTATTATACCATTGATATATTTCATTTATTTCATTTTTTTTTTTTTTCATACAAGTACTTTGAAATGTTATGAAACCTGTTTGTGTGTACCCTCTCTTGGTTGGGTACTACCTCTACTATTGTAACTTTCTAAATCAGGTACCCTGCTTTTTAGACGTCTCTCAGTCACCTCCCCTTCATTTCCCTTTCCTCAAAACATACCTTGTGCAGAAAGAGTGAGATCTGATGGTTTTTTTTGGTGGGGGGCAGTGGTGGCTAACCCTCTGGACAAAACCCATTCCTTCCTCTACTAGAGGTAAGAGCTGAATTTATTGCTTGGTGCCTGAGGGTTTGATTGATTTTAAGTGTTATTCTATACCTAGAAGTTACAGAATCATGTTCCTTGTATGTTCTTATTTACAGTTTTTGTAGTTGTTTAAGTTTGTTTTTTTATTTCATTTTAATATTTTTGCACATGGTCCTATCGAAAACGAATAATTTTTAAATGGATCTATTTGATGTGTATTATTTTGGATGTGAATTTTTTTTTTTTTTTTTTTTTTTTTTTTTGACTGCTGTCCTTATCTTATTGTGGTAAGTTGAAACACAATGTTTTGACTGCTGTATCCTCTGGCTTTCCTCAGGTCACCCTGTTCATCTGAGCATTTTGTTTTATTGCACCACATATAGTTATTTACTAAGCTTAGCTAAGGTGTGGCACAAGGTCAGAAGTATGGGGTGCACAGTGAGAATTGAACTCACAAACCAATACACCATTTGAGGCACTCATCTTGTACTCTTTTAAGGTCCTGCTGGGAGACAAAAAATTGTCTTTATTAGATAATGGTGTGTGTCTGTTGGAAGGTCACACGATCTGAAAAACCATTCTTGATCTCTTTTGCTTCTGTTCTTAGAACAGTAAACATGTGTCTCCTCTGACCCAGTCAGCTGGGACTGTAGAATATACCGACTGCATCTCTGCAGTGGGGTAAGACCCCCCCCCCAACGAGTTTTCGGGTTATGACACTAAACAATCTGATGGTGAACTTCCAGGAATGTGGAGTACCCCTTTATTGTCATTGCTCCCTGGTCTACTCTGGCCCAGAGTGGTAGCATAAACTGAATTGTTTGAATTAGAACTGTTTGTCAAAAACATTTCTATTGCAAGCTATTCAGTTTGGTCAATTAAACTGTGTACTTATGCTAAATTTGTTTGAAATAGAACTGTTTATTTGTATAAAAATGGATTTGGCATTAAATGATCTACAAGGGCTGATATGCCATAAAACCCAAACAAACAAAATGTATCTCCTGTCTAAACACCCCATGGCTTTACAATATACTCAGTCTATCTCGGAAAAGTCTTTTTCTATTTTTGTACCCCTTTCATATACTGCTTGTTCATAGAACAATATATGCATATTTTATCTGTTGGATACATTTGCGTATTTTTGTCAATACTTGTATGTTTATTATGTATATATAGTAAATGTTTGTGTGAATGAGAGTTCTTCAGTAAGGTTACTAGATCTTGTCTTTCCTGCTGTTTATTCAGTGTTAGTGTATCAAGAATATGCTAATATCTGACTAAATAGGGAATCCACTAAAGATACTTTTCCTACCATAAAGCAACTCCTGTTGTCCCTTATGTTGCCTTGCTTGCTTTCAAAAAGGCTCATGCCTCTTTTCTGTACAGAGAAAAACAATCTTGCCTATTGCAATTGATACAAAAACCTGAATATTAATTTTGTTCTAAGAATAAAACTAAACTGTGCTATTGTAGTATGCGGTTTATCTTAGCCAAGGCTTTTCAAAGTGGTCCCTGTAAACCCCCTAGGGCTGAATAGAATTTTGTCAGCATGTAGACTGAGAATTATGACTTTCTGAAGGGCATTAATACAAATTGAAATGCTCTCCAATAGCCATTATAACAGTACTTCTTTCTCACATACCAAATTCAAAAGTTGTATCTGTGTGTCTTTTAAAGGTAATGGGAGAGTCCCCATGGTGTAGTGGTTAAAGTGCTGGATTACAGCATTGTAGTAAGTGAGTTTAAACTCCAAACGCGCCATTACTTTCACTTTCAAACTAATACTCTAAGGAAAGGTATGAACTCGCCTATCTCCCAGCATTGAGTTTAATAGTATCACTACTGTTCTTCTACAAGGATGACTTTGGCATTAAATACCCCAGGAAGGTTGATATGACATTAAACAAAGAAAACAACCAACTTAAAGGTAACGTAGATTTAAATTTTTCAGCGTTTTGAAAATCTATTTGTATTTCAAAACTTTAAAAGTTGGAAATACCAAAAGTGAACCCTTGAAAGAAGAAAAAAAAAAAAATATATATATATATATAAAAGTATATGAATAAAATAAATATAAACTTTATATAAGTATACATGCTAGCACTTTGACAAATAACATAGCTAGGTTGGATAACAATGGTACAAATGATTAATTGAATGGTGCCCAAGAAATAACAAGCATAGTAGTAAAAGACTTGACAGAAGATGGTAAGAAGAGATGATGGATATTGCTGGTGAGCCCTATATCAGATGTTAGCAGAATTTAAGAATTTGTAAATAGAATATTGTCCAACTTTAAATACAAAATGGCAGCTAGTGTTATGAAATGAAAAATTTGAGTTGAATTATTTCAATCTTTTATGAGAAAAAGCTAAAGATTTGACCAAATTTCTCCAGAATGTTTATAGCATTTTGATTTCTTTTTGTTTTGGAAACAGAGCATTAAGATAACATTTCTGACCATCTTATTTATTTACTTTTTTTTTTTTTTTTTTTTTTTTTTCTAGAGGCTTTAGAATAAAATGTTATATCTTCAGCCCTCTGAGAATTTTCAAATGCTGGATGACTTTAAAAAAATAATAATATAAATAAATAAATAAAATTTTCTCTCACTTGTTTGGTTTGGTTTTATGGCACATCACCCATTGTAGGTTATTAATGCCATATCTATCTATATCTATCAGATTTTTGTATTTTGCACTTTTAAATATCCATTGTTGATTTACCATCACTAATATCATCTCTCATAATCCTGATGATGGTTCATTAGAACCGAAACGCTATAGTGTCAACTTTGCTTCTCAATAAATCTCTCCTTCTACTTGGATTATCTTGTTATCAGTTTTTCTTATATATATATATATAAAATGTGTGTGTGTAGTTGGGCAGCAGTCTTTTATTTAATCAAACATTATATATATAGTTTACTTTTTCTAAATGTCTTCTGATTTTATTCCCCCCACCTAAAAAGTCTTCAATTGTCTGTCCTTATAAGGTTTTTTATCCTGTTTCCTCCTCTTTTTGCTGGTAAATATAAGAGGACAAAGAAAACTTTGATAAATTGATGCACTTTTTGGCCAGGAAGTGACCCACCCCACTTTTTTTCTTTTCGGTTGAATACTAACATTTGACTTTGGATCAAGATAACTTACATTTATTAGAGCAATAGACTGGTAGTTGAAAGGGTGAATATTACAAATTTCTTTACAACTTGACTGTTGAATATTGTAAAATCTTTAGTGATGAAATGGGAGAATTGACTGGATTCTGGCACACACAAAGGCTGTTGCATGTCATTTATTACTTCAAAAGTTATTTCTTTCTTATGAACATTGTAGATTCTATACAAGTGACCCCTTTGGATGTACAGGTTTTATTTTAAATGTTTGTATACAAACTAATACTTTGGGAAATGTATACTCACCAGATATGGGTTTAAATAGTACTACTTAATGTTTTTCTACAAGGATGGATTTAACATTCAATAAACAACTAATGTTGATATGCCATTAAACAAAGAAACCAAGCCAAACCAGAATAGTCAACCAAAGAAAATTTTTATTTCTTTGATTTTATTTATATGTTGGTTGGGTTTTATGGCATATCAACCTTTTGTAGATTATTTAACACCAAATCCATCTTTATACAAATAGTTCTATTTCAAACAATTTAGTTTAGCATGAGTACACAGTTTGTCAAAAGCATTTCTATTTCAAGCCATTCACTTTAGTCAAACTGTTATAATTCAAACAATTCAGTTTAGCATAAGTGTTATGGTGAGATAGGTAATCACCACCGGAACAGTTTAAATGAGGAACTATGTCACCGGTCACCGATACACGGAGAGACACCCTGGACAGAACACGTGAAGAACAAACACTCTCTCTGTGAATATTACAATAAACATCTTTATTTATTCAAACATATAGTACCTATTATTTCCTTTATTTCCTTTCACGGAATACTATCTCTTGATTATCCTTATATTATTGCCACCTCAGGATATATCAATTGACGACGAAGACAAAATAAGAACTCAGTAAATTCATTTACTAAAAAAAAGGACTGTGCTGTGGGAACTGTTTTTTCTTATGTAAATATGTTTACGTGTATTTGAAAAAGACGAAAAGGAGCACTTGAAATTTGTAAAGTGTCGATATTTTGTACGGTGAGTTTTCTGAACATTTCTCAGTGTTGACAATTTTTTTTTCGTAACGAAAGCGTTGAAGGTGGGCATCTTCTTTTTGGAACAAAATTTTATGTATACGTTGACTTGATATTTGTGCATTTAAAAAAAAAAAAAAAAAAAAAAAAAATGGCTTTGGAACAAATAGCAGCATTGACGAAAACGTTAACTGAGAGTTTAATCGCTCAGCAAAAAGCTCAAATTGACTTTCAAAAACAGATGTTGGTTCAGCAAGAGCATTTTGAAGCACTTGTCATACAGCAAACTACAAATAACCGACTATTTTGTGAAACTATTTTGTCACAAAAAACTAATGATAATGCGTCTAGATTTTTTTCAGCAGAGGGTATAGCTAACTCACTAGCTGAGTTCAAATACAACGCAGAACGAGGCGACACTTTTCCCGCCTATTATCGGAGGTTCGAGACGATTTTTACAAAAAGATGTGAGAAATGGTCTGACGAAGAAAAAATCACACTCCTACTTCAGAAATTGGGTATGGAGGAAAATACAAAATTTACAAATTTGATTTTGCCAAAGAAACCAGAAGATATTTCTTTTTCAGAAACTGTTAAAATGTTGTGCTCGATATTTGGTGAAAGAGACAGCCTTTTTCATACAACATATAAATGTTTAAACACGCAAAAAGAAGAAACTGATGATATTGTCACATATGCGGGTAAAGTCAACGCCCTGTGTAAACTATTTAAATTGAAAGACCTATCAGTTGACATGTTTAAGTGTTACATATTTGTCCAGGGACTGACAGCACCGAGGGACAAGGATTTGAGGTCAAGAATTTTATCAATTATGGAGCAAGATCCAGAAATGAACTTGCAAAAAGTGACCGAAGAATATCAGAAGTTGATAAATGTGAAAAGGGACACTACTAGGATAGAGGGAAAAGTTACATCCCAGGTCCAACTAGTGAAACAAAAAACTTTTCTCAAGAACAAAGGAAAAAGTTTTGAATGTTGGAGCTGTGCGGGTTCGCACTTAAGAAAAAATTGCCCTTTTAAAGACCAACCTTGTGCTAAATGTGGTTTAGTTGGACACCGAGCCTCCCAGTGCCGAACTAAACAAAATAAACAAAGACAAAAATTTAAGTCTAAAGTAAAATGTAGTGTTGTCAAAAGAAGAAGTGAGACAAGGGGGTGAACGAAAATTTGTCAATGCCAAAATAAATGGTCACATAGTTAAGCTACTTTTGGATACAGGTAGCGATATTTCAATTATCGACGAAGTGACTTGGAAGAGGATTGGGTGTCCAAAACTGGAAAAAACGTCTAAAATTGCCAAAGGAGTATCCGGAAAGAGATTAAAATTCAAGGGAGAGTTTAATTGCAGTGTATCCCTTGAATCGAAAACTTTTTCTTCAAAAGTGTCAGTTGTTCCAGGTATAAATCCTTGCCTCTTCGGAATTGATTGGATCGTTTTGTTTGATTTAGGGGGCTACCCATAAATTCATTTTGTAACCGTGTTAGTGTATCTGAAAAGAAAAATTCTAAACAAAATGAGGATTTTCTTACTGTCTTAAAAAGTGAATTCCCCAGGGTTTTTTCTGAGGGGTTAGGTGTGTGCACTAAGACCGAAGTGAATTTTGAGCTAAAACAAAATGTGAAACCTGTTTTTAAACCAAAAAGAAACGTGCCTTTTTCTTCAAAAGAAGATATTGAAATTGAACTGCAAAGACTGCAGGAAAATGGTGTAGTCGAAAAAGTTGACTATTCTGAGTGGGCAAGCCCCACTGTGTATGTTAAAAAGAAAAATAAGAAGATTCGGGTATGCGCCGATTTTTCTACAGGCCTTAATGACTGTCTGATGGATCATAGTTATCCACTCCCATCCCCTGAAGACATTTTTACAAAGCTGAATGGAGGTAAAATTTTCTCCAAAATTGATTTATCTGAGGCTTACCTTCAGGTAAAAGTCAGTGAAGAATGTTCAAAGTATTTGTGTATTAATACCCATTTAGGACTCTTCAGACTCAAAAGGCTCCCTTTTGGTTTGAAAGTAGCTCCCGCATTATTTCAGCAAATAATGGACACAATGCTTGCCGATTTAGGTTTTGCAATCGCATATTTGGATGACATTCTTGTAAAGAGTAAAAATGTACAGGAACATAAGGAACACATCAGAACAGTTTTCCAAAGAATTGAGGAATTCGGCTTCAAATTGAGTGCCGAAAAATGTGAATTTTTCTTAAAACAAATAAAATATCTTGGTCAAATTATTGACAGCCAAGGCAGAAGACCAGATCCTCAGAGAACAGAAGCCATTGAGAAGATGCCAGCACCTAACAATGTTGCCCAGTTACAATCTTTTTTGGGTTTAGCACAATATTATGCTATTTATATCCCAAAAATGCATAAGTTGAGAGCACCATTGAACGAATTGTTAAAAAAGAGACAAAAGTGGATTTGGTCAAAAGAGTGCCAAAGTGCATTTGAAGAGATTAAGAAATGCCTGCTATCAGATTTAGCACTGGCACACTTTGATCCACAGAAGGAATTGATTGTGGCATCAGATGCAAGTGATTACGGATTAGGAGCAGTACTTCTCCATAGACTTGAAGATGGATTAACGAAGCCAATTGCTCATGCATCCAGATCACTTTTGCCTGCAGAAAGAAACTATTCTCAAATTGAAAAAGAAAGTTTGGCAATCATTTATGCAATTAAAAAATTCCACAGATTCATTCATGGCAGGATTTTTACATTGCAGACTGATCACAAACCCTTGTTGACTATTTTTGGCTCTAAAAAAGGCATACCCACTCACACTGCAAACAGACTTCAACGATGGAGCATAATTCTGTTGAATTATAATTTTAAAATGGAGTACATTTCATCCAAAAATATTGGACATGCAGATGGACTCTCCAGACTTATTCGAAAGTGTACAGAACCTTTAGAGGACACAGTGATAGCTGCATTGAGAGAGGAAAAAGAACTCTCCGGACTGCTGTGCAACACGATTCGAGAGTTACCAGTGACTCTAGATGACATCAACAAAGCAGCAGAAACAGATGAATTCATTGTAAAAATGAAAAAACAGGTGCACTTCAACGAACAGTCGAAGAAAGACTTGAAAATTTCGCCATTTTCTATTTGTTCGCAGACTTTAATGTATGCTGACAGTCGTCATACCGACCACACTACAGAGGAGGATTCTAAAAGAATTCCATAGCGGTCATCCAGGCATGTCCAGAATGAAGGCCTTAATGCGCGAATATACGTATTGGCCTAGGATGGACCGGGACATTGAAAAAATTGTAAGAGTGTCAAGGGTGTCAGCTAGCAGCAAAGGCACCACCTGTACAAATACAACTGTGGCCAAAAACGGATACACCGTGGACTCGGTTACACATTGACTATGCAGGTCCTTTGAATAGTCATTATTTTTTAGTAGTCGTTGACAGTTTCACAAAATGGCCGGAAGTGTTTAAGTGTAAACATCCGACATCAACGAGTACTATAGATGCACTAAGACTCCTCTTCAGTCGTTTTGGAGTGCCTAAAACTATTGTCAGCGACAACGGCACCCAATTTACCAGCAAAGAGTTTGAAGAATTCTGCAAGGCCCTATCCATTGAACATTTAACAACGGCAATATACCATCCAAGGTCAAACGGTCTCGCAGAGAGATTTGTGGACACGTTCAAAAGAGCTTTGAAGAAAAACCAAGGCATGGACACTGATGAGAAGAGTCTTGAAAATTTTCTATCTGTGTACAGGATCACTCCTAACCCGAACACTAATGCCGGTTTGTCACCAGCTGAACTAATGTTCGCACGAAAAATCAGATCCATATTTGACAGGATTTTACCAAATACAAACAAGACAACAGCAACAAGAGAAAATCCTTCGACAAGGTTCTACAAACCTGGTGACAAAATACTCTTCTTGAACTGGACTGGGAAAAGCTTTTGGGCAGAGGAGATTATTATGAAAAGAATTGGACACTTGCTATATTCTGTAAGAAGTAGTAAATTTGACTGTCGCAGGCATATAAATCAGCTAAGACCTCGACACACTGATGACTACAAACAGGCAGAAGATAATGAACTGCCCTTGGAGGTATTATATGACTCTTTTAATGTTCCTCTACCCATAACACAACCTACTCCAAGAGTGGTATCTTCTACTCCAGGTCCGAGAGTACCAGTTTCATCACCAATTCCACCCCCTCAAACGATGTTGAGGAGAAAAAGTACAAGGGTAAAAAGAAAAGTCAACCGGCTGAGCCCCAGACCTAAAAACAAACGGTATTAAGCCAAATTCTCCAGGGAAAAATTGGCTTGGGGGAGGTGTTATGGTGAGATGGGTAATCACCACCGGAACAGTTTAAATGAGGAACTATGTCACCGGTCACCGGACAGATACACGGAGAGACACCCTGGACAGAACACGTGAAGAACAAACACTCTCTCTGTAAATATTACAATAAACATCTTCTTTATTTATTCAAACATATAGTACCTATTATTTCCTTTATTTCCTTTCACGGAATACTATCTCTTGATTATCCTTATATTATTGCCACCTCAGGATATATCAATAAGTATGCAGTTAGGTCCCTATCTATAGGTTAAATAGAACTATCAGCGGCTACTATTCTAGGCCAGAGTGGACCTGGGAGCAATGGCAATGAAGGGGTACTCTGCATTCCCCAAAGCCTCAGCATCACTGGAACCTCACCATGAGATAGTTTAGTGTCATATCCAGGAGACTCATTGGGGAGGGGGTATTTCCCCTCTGCAGAGAAGCAGTCGGTGTATTCTAAGGCCCAGCCGACTGAGCAATTATTTATATGTATATATTTTATAGAATTATAATACTTAGGTTCACAATCCAGATAAGAGTAAGCTTCAGCTCTTTGCTTCATTTTTTTTTTTTTTTTTTTTTTTTTTTTTTTTTTTACCAAACAGTTATCACAAAATGATGTCTTCAATTAGCAATAATTCGGACTTATTTCTTTAGTCTATTCCTCTCCCAAGTCCAAATGTGTTAATTATAGGCGAGAGTAGATATATAATTTTGGAGACTAAACTAACTATTGAGCTAAAAAAAAAAAATGAAGCAAATGACTAAAACTTAAAATCCATTCATCATTCAGAAAGGATTAAGTATTAAATTTCTATATTATTTTATTCTGTATATTACTGTATACAAGAAAGAATACAAGAAAATTTCTTTGGACTATTCTGGACAAGCACCAATATTCATTTAATGAGGTAAATTTTGCCGAAGGAGTTGGCAATAAGAACTGTTTATAATGGCACTTATCGATAGTGATGGGTCTTTTCATGTCTTAGAACACTGTCAGTATGAACTTCTTTACTGACCACTGCGCCCAGAATTTTCTTTACCGTAGAGTTAAGGTGGTTCCACTTCATGGACCGTTTTCAATTCATTTTTTTGACTAAAATATGCTTTTCTGTACTCACAACACATTCTATAAATTTCACATGGTTTGCATTCTCTGCCACCAAATATTTGATGATAGACCCCTGTTCAAGTCTGGAGCACTCCGTTTGATTTTTCCGCCATTTTTAATAGTCACAAAAATATTTTGATTTTTTTTTTTTTTAATAATTTTTGCTATAAACCAAACGATGCAGAATTTATATTTATAGAAAAAAAATTCTAAAAAATATTTTATTTTGCTTAAAAAAAACAAACTTATTGTGGTTTTGACTCTGAGGATCTATTTTCTAGACAAGACCTTCCTAATCTATTTTAATGGTAAACTCATAACGCAGCTTAGTTCTATTAAATTACCACAGTTTCACAGACATCGTTAATAAATAAGTTGCTAATTAAGATTAAACAATAATTTAGAAATCATCAACTATATAATGTAAATAACTGAATTGTGACGTAGTTTCGGTTTAAGGCGCGCGCGCACACACACGCACACACACACAGATTTTATTTATTTTAGTATCTAAAAGTGCCCTCTCCTATATTTTGTTTTTTCCTTCTCTATGTACGAAATAACTCTGGAAATAAGATTGTTGCTAAAAGAAAGTTATACAAAGTATTAAAAAACAGTTGACTTATTTTTGTTTTGTCTTTTACAAGCTTCGGTTAATAATAGGCCAGCCAAGATTTATATTTGTTATGCGGGTTTATTTATTTAATCTATATTTGTAAATAAAGAAAAGAACATTTTTTTAATCTCCTGTTGTGTGATTTTTATTCTTTTCTCTGACATTTTCTTTGCATGTCATTTGGAATGCAAGGGCGTGTATATGTACACGCACGTGCGTTTATCGAAGTTCTTTTTATTTGTCGATTTTGATGGAAAAGAGAAAAACAATTTGGATTGAATTGTGAAAAAAAATTTTTTGTTCGTAGCAGACGAAGAGACACCCAAAAATAATCAATAATTATCATTATTAAATAAATAATCTATATTATGCTAATTAGATTTTTTTATGCATGTTACTCTAACATCAAATAAGACACGTCGTATCGTGAATTTTGCTAAGGCATTTTAATACTATTGTGCTAATTTAGGAAATAAAGGAATTTCGAATCTAATTCTTTCTTGGCACTAATCACCAGCATTATCCTTTCTGACCGGTACATAACTATAAAAATATTAAATATATAGTACTTCCCATTACTTATTCTATAAAATGGATATGACTTGGTATCAAGTTTAATAGCCACCAATAACGATGTTTTAGTAAATAATGGTTAAAAAAATCATGGCCTCTGGAAATGATTAAGTTATTAAAACAAAAAATAGAAACTAGATTTTAGGCAGTCAACCGGTTGAGAGAGATAATTAAGTTTGAATAGCAGAATGAGAGCGAAAGAGAGATCTGTTTGGATAGCGTAAACATAAAGAGAGGTTGGTTTGGTTTATGTTTAATGGGTTATTTAATGCCAAAACCTTCCTTGTCGAACAGTACTAATTAACCCATAACTGGGGATGGGGATAAAGGGGTTTATGCCTTTCCCAAGAGTATTAGTTCAAAAGTGAAGGTAATAGCGTAAATGGAGTTCGAACTCGCTTAACTACAATGTCACAGTCCAGCATATAAGCCATTACGCCTTGTGCGATTTGAAAGCCACACATATAAACGTGTAAGTAAAAAGTTGGCGACTGTAGTCGAGGGCGACCCGAAGGCTCTCTTTTCAATAGCTACTACACCGAGGTGTAGGGGAGGGCACTACTCCTTTCCCTGGATTGTTCCACTTTACCCTTGATACCTACCTTATATTGCTGAGTGTTAAGCTAGGAGGTATCAAGTACCATTTTAAAAGTCTTTGGTATGACGCGACCTGGGCTTGAACCCAGGTCTCCGGGACCATTAGCGAACACTCTACCAACTAGGCCAATGAGTCGGTTGAGGAAGTTATGCTTTACAAGTTCGAGCTGGGCCATAACTGCCGCGGAAACAACCAAAAACATTTGTTGTGCGGAAGTGAAGGAGCAGTTGGTCACAATAACCAGACAGTTCAAAGAATTTTATTTAGGCTGTAAAAACCTCGACGATCAGGCAAGATCAGGTTGGCCTAAAACGGAATTCCAAACCCTAGTTAAATAAAGCTAGTAGCACTTTAAGAGTATCAGGCGAGTTTAGCATTTCTCAGTCCAATGTGGATCTAATTCAGCAACTCTGGATGCTTTTGCCGAGGTCGTAAAAGTACCGATCCACACTGGACTGAGAAATGCTGAACTTGCCTGATACTCTCAAAGTGATACTCGCTTTATTTAACTAGTGTGCGTGTGCGCAATATTGTTTGTTCCAAAAATAATGCCTCCTATTTATTTCCACTTGTTTAAACTATTACAGTTACAGGAAGTACAATAACACTATCGGATTAACCAGGTTTTCAGCTTCAAAGCACTATTTTTCCACATAGAAAGGCATAGCCAGTGATGGTGACTCTCTTGTGATCACTGCTGAAATACCCACCGCCTAATTGTGCTCACATCCACTTAGAGACAATTGATGAAAGTTATGTCCAGTCTCGGGATAGGTCCCAGGTAATACCTACCCTTTTACCTAAAAGATAGGGTAAGGTTATTACTTGATGCCTCTAGCAGTAAGAATACTGACTGTGCTGGGTAATTTCCAAGGAAAACCTCTCCTCATTAATCCTACTTAGTGTCCCACTTTTCCACCACAGGTATGTTAAATACCCACTTCCATTGTTTGGTTTTCGCAAACATTCAACAAGTTTCGATGAACATTAATTGAAACTTTTTTTAAAATTTCGTTCTATTTTTTATTTTTTTGTAAACGGAAGAATTTTATGACATACTTCTGTTTTCATTTTGTTGTAGATACTGCTACAGATTAAAAAAAATCAGTTTGGCAAGAAGTGTCGCCTTCTACTGGCACACCATCAACATTCACCTCTGATGTTGTGGATCCGTAAGAAGCATTACTTTCAGAACAATCCTGTTATAAGCTGGTTCTAAAAGGTCTAACCAATACTGGTGACTATATGGAGAACTGAAAATCTGCTCTGTCACGTTATTGCGTTTCCTTTGTTGCCTTGGGAATAAATAGGAGGCGTTACTTTCGGTGCATCGCACGAGCATTTCTTAGGGCGTTTCACGTGGTGTACTTGTTAGAAAAATAAACTAGCAGACCATTTCTTGTGAGTTTGAATCTTACTGAGTTCCACAAGTAAGCAGAACTTAGTAAATAATTAAAATGCATTACGTCTTAAAGAATCTTTTTTTTTTTTTTTTTTTTTTTTTTTTTCAAAATATTTTGAAGAATTTTTTATATTGGTACTTAAAACGGATTTTGAATAAAGGGGTTGGAGTGTGAGATGCAACGCTATCGGCTTGCTAATTATACATAAGATTTTAAAAATTTTATTTCGGTGTTTGTGTCTCTGTCTTGTTTATTTGTTGCGAGTTGTTTTGCTGATCTACTTGGCAATCAATTTATGGCCTGTCCTAAATCCACCTCATCATCGTCGTTTTTGTTGTTGTGGTGGTTCTTTTGTGGGGGTGATTATTGATTACTGGGGCAGGGAAGGACGGGGGTTGCTGTCTATGCTGCTGCTGCTGCTACAATAGCAAAAACAACGGAGGAAGTGGGGGGAATCGGTGGGTGGAGTCAGTGTTATTGTCAAGATTCCTATAAACAACTGTAGTAAAGCATCGGTTCTGCTTGGCTTAGTGGTGAGGCTAAGGGCCTATACAGCAATCCTACTTCTACTTTTGCTAAATGTATAATTCACTGCCCCCTCCATCGGGTCTTATAATTTCAAATGTAAAAACAAAAGTATGAAGAATCTTGTTTTTCTTTTTTTTTTAAAATCTCCAAATTTCTTTAGTTCCAAACCGGGGGTGGGGGGCTATCACATCTGGAGGAGAATCCACATGAAATAGATAGGAAGTTGGGGCTACTGAAGTACCTGCAATTTATGTGTACTTTTAGGATAGATATAAATAATATTTTCTAATAACAGCTTCTAAAAAACACAGAAATGAATTTCAAATCGAGTGGGCCATCAGTACCAAAAGCTTGAGAACCACTGATCGGTCTAGTTAGATTATTTTTACTAAAATAATCTTAGTAATTTTGATTTTTACATTAATGCTGAAAAATGTGGTATCCTCTTTACTATAACTCCTCCTAAGCAATAAATTTAGTTTTAATTTTTTTCCTCTCGCACTTAATCCGGGAATTTAAAGGGATGGTTATTGGTAATCGGAGATTAATATTATATATTAAAATGTATTTGAGGGGTTTCTTTTAGCGACTTAAAAGACGCCAGGGGATACGATTAATGTTGATATAAAGTTAAATATTATTTTTTTAAATTTATATTTTTAATTAAAAATAAAGAGAAGTACGTTAATTTTTGGTGGTTATCTTCCTTGGCAAATTAGAACGATCGAGGCAAGAGAGAACGAACATCCTTGCTGTTGCAAATTGGATTGAAAATTGCTCAAGTTCGCTACGATGTGCCCACCTCGCGAATGTTGCAATAACATTCAGACAGGAAAAAATTGATTTTTTTTTTCTTTTCGTCTTATTGTCATTTTGAAATTTTGGATTTGTTGATCACTATAAAATCTTAAGATTGATTTTTTTCCCCTTCAATCTCTGAAATCAGTTGTTGGCCGTGGATTCAGGAGAAAATGAAACTCTTTGTGGTGACAGCAAAGATTATTTTAAGAAAGTAACTTGAACATTTATTATTAAACTTAAAAAATCTATCATATATGTGAATTTTTCACTATAACTGGTGGCTTTATACTGAAGTCTTAGTGATAGCAAGTCCCCTCAGGTCTCCATGATTAAGCCCAGACTTTTCAGGTTCTTGGTGAACGTTTTGTTCCACAGCCTTTTTCCAGCTTCCTAGCATGGTCCAAACATTTGTTCAGTTTTTCGTTTCCTTTATGTTCACACCACACTAGATCTAATCTTCTGACCTGGGTGATCCATTTGTATCTCAAAGTCCCAGAGAATTTTATGTGCCTCATTTTCTGGGAAAGATTCTGGTTTTAACATATACTGTGTATGTCAGTATGGTCAAATTTTACTTTTTTGTTGATCACCTTTCCCAAGGTACTAACAAAATTCGCTCTTTTCTTTTTCCCGTTAAAACGAATTAAAAATAATTAAAGTTATTATTCAAGCTTAAATCTTACTTTTATTTGAAAGATAACATAATTATCAGTATCAAAAGCAAAATAGCATTACATATCTAATTTATTTTTTAATTCATTTTAAAGATTTAGATTCACTAAAAGTCGACAACTTTACTCAATTCGAGGTTACGTAAATTAAAAATTTTAAGCTACTTTTAAAAAGTTTATCATTATTACTACTACTTTTCACATCAGCATTAGCTGATGGTCTTTCACTGGAGTTTGAGTGACAGCAAGTTTCAGGACTCTTCTCAGTATTCTGCCGATCTCAATAAAGCAGTAGTTTGGATGGTCTTCACTCGTTCTCTTATTTCCAAGTCATCCAATCCCTTTATTAATATTTTAGTGACTGTACCAAGAGCACCAATTGGTATAAACGTCACTATTATGTTCCACAGTTTCTTCAATTTTCTAGCAAGGTCGAGGTTTTTATCATTTTCACTTTTTCAGTTTCACTCTGTGGTCAGCCAAGACAGCAAAGTCCGCAATTTTGCAAGTTTTCTTTTTAATGTTGACTATTATAAGGTCTGGTCGTCTGTTCGAGATTAATCGATCCGTTTGTATGTCAAAATCCCAGAGTAATTTGTGTGTCTCTTTCTCCAGGACTGATGTTGGGTTGTGCATATACCATTTGTTCGTATGGTCAAATTTAAATTTCTTGCACAATTTCCACTGGATCACTTTGCCCACACAGTCGTGTCTAGTTTTATACTTTTTCTCTGCTAATTTGCTGCATTCACTTATGTGATTGATGGTTTCGTCTCTATTACCACATAACCCACATTGGTGGTTTTATTGCGTTTCATCTATTCTTGCTTTTATATGGTTGGTATTTATAACATTGTTTTGTGCTGTTATCAGGAGAGATTCAGTTTCTCTCTTAAGGTTTCCCTTTCTTAGCCACGTCATGTTTTCTCGTGTGAGATGTTGCTTATTAGTCGCTTAAAACGTCCATAGTTGTTTTTCTTCCCATTTTTGTTTCTGGCTATTGTTTTGTTGGTCCTCATGTTGTCAGTATTGTTTCTGGTGGCTGTGATCAGTCTTCCTCCACATTTTTGTATTTAGTCTTCAAGTCGTTGCATTGATGCATCAACACTCTTCAATGCTAGTAAGTCCCCTTCCTCCTTTTATTGAGACACATCTGTCAGCATCATCTCTGGGATATAATGCTTTATGCATGGTCATTAGTTTTCTTATTCTTATCCATTTGTTTACATTCTTCTCTGGTCCACTTCAAAAATAGTCCCGAATATCTTAAAGAGGACAGCCCATTTATCTATTACTTTGATAAGGTTTCTGCTATATAGTTTTGTCTCTAGTAGCTTTCTGGTTCTCCTGAAATATTCTTTCTTAATTTTTTCTTTCATTTCCATTTGTTTGGTGGTCTCAGCTTCCAATATCCCCAAGTATTTGTATGTTTTCTTTTTCCCAAGTGTTCTGATTTTGTCTTGATTTGGTAGTTCCATTCCGTCCGTAAGGTGTCGTTTTCCACTTTTCATCACTAGCATGGCGCATTTTACTATTCCAAATTCCACCCCTATATCCTGACTGTATATTCTGACTGCGTGTATTAGAGCTTCCAATTCTTTTTCATTTTAGCAAACAGTTTGATGTCGTCCATGTACATTAGGTGATTTATCTTTTCCTGCGATTTAGTAAGTTTGTATTCGGGTGTGCATTTTCTGAGTATGTGGTTAAGTGGCATCATCGCAATTATAAATAGTAATGGTGATAGTGCATCTCCTTGGAATATACTTCTTTGGATCTTTGTTTCAGCTAAGCTTTTCCCTCCTGCTGTCAATTCCACTCTCCAGGTTTTCATGGTTTTCTCGATAAAGTTTATGACTTCATTTGATATTTTGTACATTTGAGACAATTCATTATCCAGCTTTATTTCCATTTTGTATTAAAAAAAAATGGTAGGCACAAGGCCTTGAGGTTTTTTTTGGGGGGGGGGTAGGAAAGGAGCGGTCATGCTATTCTATATGTTCTAAGGGAACTTCGCTAGCTACATTCGCCGACCCATTTATCAGTACAATATATAACCATTCATTCATCGTCATATGCGCAGCAACTACCAAAATACCACAATTGCTCTATGAAGAAGTCCTACTTAAAACCCGAAAGTGATGTATGATTTTATTTTACAATATATGATTTATTTACAATGAATATGATCAGTTCATTATCCAGCTTTGTGGGACCATATCATCTGCCTTTTTGTCGTCAATCCAGGCCATAAATAGATTTTTGCGTCTCGTTTAGCTCTCGTTGTGGATGTGCTGATCAATGTAGTTCTCCTGTTCCTCTTGATCCTTTGCAGCATTCTTTCTGTTCCTCAGGGAACAATCCGCGGCTTGTTAGCGAGGGATAAATCTCTTCCCTTATGTGTGTCGTTAGTATTTTCCACATAACAGGTAGGCACGTTATGGGTCTGTGGTTGTTTGGGGCGGTTCTTTTACGGGAATCTTTTTGGATCAATGTGGTCCTCCCTTTAGTCATCTATTCGGTTACGTGTGCTTCTTGTGGACGTCTGCTGTCATTAATGGTGGTGAATTTCTTGAACCAGAATCCATGTATTCCATCATGGCCTGGCGTTTTCCAATTTGATATTTTTTTTTAGTGTCATTCCCAGTAAATCTGTATTTCCATTTTTCGGTACTACTTCGAGTCCTAATTCTTTCGTCATATTACTTATCTATTCGGCTTTTTTGTTCTCTTGGTTGCCATATTTTACTCCAAAATTGTTCAGCTTCTCTTGCATCCGGCTGTTGGTATGTTTTCGTGTCATCTCCCCCAATTTGTTGGTAGAAATTTTTGTTATTTTGGAATGTTCTGTTTTGTCTGTATTGTTTTACCCTTTGTCAATATCTTTTTAATCTTCTTTCGCCAGTACTTTTTGGTTTATTTCCTCAAGTTGTGTTATTTTCTTTCTTGTGTTTCTTTTTTCCTTTTTGTACCAACATGTTCCAGCGTTTTCCTTTGTTTTATCATCTTTGTTTTCGTGGCTTCCTTACCTGCATTTCCAGTTGAACATTTAGCTACAATACAACGGTTAAATTTTAAATGCATTGAAAATTAACAAGAATTATTTCATAATTCAAACAAAGCCAAGGAAATAAAAAGCAAAATTGAAATTTCACAAAAAATAAATAAAATAAAATACTTACGTGGCTACTCAAAATATTTCAACGAAATCAGACTAGCTTGTAGTGCTTGAAGAAGTCGCAATCTAAAGCAAAAGCCCCCCTCCCCTTTAAGCAGAATAAATATCGATACAGAATTTTCTCCAATAAGCTGGAAGAAAATATTTTCTTCTAAATCATAGTATTAAAAGCTCTCAAAATTTTTAAAAAATATAATATTCATATTTGGAGTACTATTTTCTTTAAACAGCTTTCAATTTTATTTTTTTTCTGTTTCAAGCGCACCTTCAGACTTTTTATTATTTCGTTTTATTATATGCAGAAAGTATATGCTATATAATATATCCCTACCGGTTAAATAGCGCTACATATTTTAAGTGACTTTAGAAAAAAGTCTGCAAGCCTTTTTTCTTTTATGTATATATATATATATATATAAAATAAATGAGCACTGAAATTCTTTTTTTTAATCAAGAGTTGTAATTTGTTACAGTACAAAAAGCCAATGCCAGCCATGTTAATACCCACCTTTCTCACTCAGTTGTTTCTCTCCTCTTATATCTTTATTATTTATTTATTATCATCATTATTATTACCACTACGATTTCTTTGCTGTTGTACTCAGTGTGCTGGGGTTCTGTAAGAAAAACAAAATAAATCAACACCAACCTATTTTTATTCAAAACGGAAATCTGATATTTCCATCTTTTCGACGGAACGATTTACATTTTTTTTTTCTTAAGCATGAAAAATCAGGTAATTTGGTTTTTAAAAAATTGAATTTAAAGTAATTATTGATTAGCCTCGTGAATGCAGGTTTGACATAAGTTTGAGTATAATATGGGGTACACCCTTTTGTCTGTTAGGACGGTGCCAAAAATAGCTTAGTTTTGTTGGCATTTTCATTTTTAGAGAGCTTGGGACATTTGAGTTCATGGAATTCAAAGTGGGAAATCTCGCCCCCCCCCCTCTCCAAATTTTATTTATTTGGATGTGTGTGTTATTTGTTTTTCTTTATTTACTTCTTTTCCAGTTTCTTTAGTTTTATTTTCAGGAAATTATTTGTTTCCTTGATTTGATTTCTTTTTAATGTTTTAGTAGATGATTCGCGAATCATTTTTGTCTTCCCATGATAATATCGATGTTTCTTATTTGTATTTATCTCCGTTATTCATTCATTGATTTGGATGGTTAGAAATTTGCGTCAGCGCGTCTCAGACCCCACAAAATCATCATTCAGTTTCAAATTAGACTAGAATTTGCTTTATTCTCTTAAATAAATACACTTAAAGCGCTCTAATAATTTCTACGATGTGCTTTTTTAGATACCCCCTACACACATACACTCACTAGTGAGATTGGAAAATTGAATTTTTTTTTACGTTGACCAAATTTATGAGGAAAAAAATCACATGATACTGTACCCTAAGAAAGTGTATGGGGAGGTGGCTTTTAAATCTTTCCTCGAAGATAAGTCAATTTTTTTTTTTTAAATATTGAATCAAGAATTTAAATATACCAATAATTTCATTTTTATTTATTTCGTGGGAGAAATACAAAAGTAGCTTCCTTACGCAATAAATAAAACTAACTTTGTTTCGGAAAAACCTTCAGCAAAAACATTTTTAAATCTCTTATCCGGTTTTGTGGTGATGAAAAGAAAGAAAAAAAATTCTTTCTCGTTGGCGATATTGAGGGGGTTGGAGGACTGATAAATGTGACTATTTCCATTAAACAACGCGCACAAAAACGAGATGGAATATTTATTTTGTTCTTATCCCCTCCATCAACCAAACTAATTTCCACCTGATGAACCCCCCCCCAATCCTCTTCGTTATCGGGGGGGGGCTTTTTTTGTTTGTTTATTTATTCATTATGAGTAATTCTAATTCTGGGCGGCGAATGATAAAATTAACCACAATTCTTTTCATTGCTTAAAAATAAATTATAGTTTAAATAAATTTATCAGACACTCTTAAGTTTTAGAAAACATGTTTATTGGTAGAGAGGTTAAAATATCAATTAATTGTATTTTCCTAAAAATATTTTTTAAAAGAACAGATTTTCATAAATAGTTAAAAAAAAAAAAAATAAAGCCATGTTATATTTACATTTGTAGTTATTACAGTGGCCACCACAGGTCAAGGGATACACGTTCATACTCAAACGTATATCTCTCAACGGTGTTTATTAACTTCAAAGTCTTCACTTATATTACTGCAAAAAGTAGAATGGATAGATGGTCAGTTTACTCAACCTTTTGAATAAATCATTTTTTTATCCTGTTTAGAACAAATCAATAAATACTTTAACAAACCATTATCTCTGTATAATCAGGATGAAAAAGGAGACCTTTTTAAGCCTTTTCACATGATCGGATTTTCAGCTTATTCTACTTAAATCAATCAATGAATATTTCAAGATTTCTTATTTTTATTTAAAATTATGCCAAACATTTTCATTTTTCTCGGCTAGTTGGTTTTTTTTTTATCATTAAGGGTTTTCGGACTATTGTCTTCATCTTTGTTATTTCCACACAATTGTCCAAAAACCCTTAATGATAAAAATCATCAAGCTTCATCTCAGAAATTTAGACAACTAGTTGTTTTTTGTTTGTCAACAACAAAAAAGTCTTAATAATAAACTTATAAATTCTTATCCTTTTAAACCTTTGACATTTGGAAAAAAAAATTGATTATTCTTTATTTCTTGTGTTATTGTATTATCTTTGATTCATTATAATTCAATTTGCATGGTGTGTTTGGGATTTGTCAAGTGATCTACTGGTGGCTTTTTTCTCTTTCAAAAATTATATATCTAACGTGTTGGGAGTAAAACTGTATTATTATTATTATCATTATTATTATTGTTACGCTGAGAAACCAAACAAACTTGTTTTGTTTAATTTTAATCCGCTTACAATTTGAGAATTAAGAATACATAATATTAGTTTTGATAAACTTGAACAGTAACTGATTTTTTTTTTTTTAAAAGACTTTGTTTTTGTAAGTTTTAAGCTTAACATTTATTCAAAAAAAGAGGTAAAATGGGTGTATTAAACTAATCACCCTCATACACATTAGCGAGAAGTTAAGAAAAATAGATTATGGACTTTGCCCCCGTAAAAATGACTGGATTGTTTGTTTTTACTTGAATTTCAGAGTTCATCTTAGTAACTAAATGGCTTGTAGCGTTAAATTGAAACGAAATATTCAAATTACTTTTCGTTCTTTTAAAGGAATCAAAATTATTTGTGTAATATATATATATATATATATATATATATATGTCCAGTAACGGATGTAAGAACAAAATAAATTAATACAAATCTCTTCGTGGGCCTACAACTAATATATATATATATATATATATATATATATATGAATTAACCTGGCTGTCAGGCAACTGACGTCATAAGGTCGGGTTTCATTTTTTTGTTGATGAACTTGACTGAATTGTGTTCAAAAATTGATTTTCCTTGTTTAGTAATCAGTTTGCTCTGTTAACTCCCCCCACTTTATATTTTGACCATGAACCAGGATGCTGACATCTTAGTCCAAACGACCCGTAATAGTAATTGTTATTAAATGACCTTGTTTAAATTACAACTACATTTTGCATTCAAAATTTCAATAACAAACACAAACTTCCCAACGATTTTGTCAAGTTTGTGATGTTTTAAAAACAAATTTTTATCTTGATTTTGAGCAAAAGACGAACATTTTTCCAATGCAGGTATCATTGGGGACCGAGAAAAGTTTGGTAAAATTCTACGCGTACACCCGTTGAAGTTCACTGAGTGGAGAAAAGTTTTTTAATTTGAACTAATTGGACTCCCAAACTCACCGCAATTTTTTTTGAGAGAGCGATGATAGAATGATCACCCTTTTCCGGAATAGTTAGCGTTAGAAAAGTTAAGTAACCAGGCAAATCGAATTATTTTAATCATTTTTCTTGGGGGTGAGTTTTTTATTTAATACTTGTCAGTGTGAAAAGCAAATATTTTATTCATTTATTTGTGATTCCCTGATGTAAGGTAATTCAATTTTTGTTTTCTTTTTATTTCTTAGATTGATTGCATTTTTCTGTGATTTGTGTAGTAGTAGTAAAAAAAAAAAAAGCAAAAAATTCTTCCTCTTCATAGCAGCCCCCTTCTCACGAAAGCAAAAACGTCACAAATTTTCTCCTTCAACAGTGACAAGTATCTAAATAAAATTATAAAAAGATAAAAATTAAAAAAAACTACACTAATTATATCTGTCTGGTTATTTGTCCTTTCCAATGCTAACTGTTCCAGAAATAGCTGATCATTTTACATTGAATTAGAATGTCGAAGTAAACTACACTTGTAAAATAATTTTTTTATTAAAAAAAGAATAGTCAGTTTTGCTGTAAATTTCAACGGGTGCACTTGTAGAATTTTACCCAGACTTTTTTTTGTTCCCTAATGATACCTGCATCGGAAAAATAAAGTCTAAAATGTTCGGCTTTGTAGAATAAGGCTAGGTGGGTGTTATGATAATACTTCTCTCTTTTTAATGGACAGAAAAAAAGTGGAAATACTAGAAAACTGATTATACAATCTTTTTCTTTTATCTCCTAAAAAATATGGTCAAGATTTGGATTACAAATAAATATTTCACCTCCACTCCTGCATACACTCAAATATTATGATAGATTATTGGTAGATTTCCTTCTCTTTGTAAAAAAAAACAAAAAAAAACTGTATTTACAGAGAAAATATCTGTAGATCAATTTTTTTATAAAATTATGTAGAAACTTGTTTGTTGGAACTAGAATGAACATTTTAAAAAGTTGAATTTACTTCATGATTTAAAGTTTTAAAGGGAAAAGACTTTTTTTTTCTTTGTTTGGAAAATATTGATCATTCCGAAACCTTAATTTCATAAACAGAAAATAGTTTGGCACACACAATGCAGAAATGTTTCAGTGATTGTTTTATCCATTTTCCTTCATTCGTACAAAATTAATTCACACACCCACACACATTAAAGATGACATATAAGATTATAGATTTTGATATTCGACTGTGTCCAGATACCAATACCATGGCATAGTTTTTTTCAAAACTTTTAATAAGCTACACGTGGGTTATAGTGAGATATGAAGAAAAGGTATCTATTTTTGATAGATCTGACAAAATGATGAAAAATAAATGGAACAGTGGATATACTAAAAACACAAACAACAGATTCAACTCAAAATATTTCTTTCTTATTTATTGAAAGAAATTTTTCAACTGAGAAAAATAGTTTAGCAAAAGAGAAGTTATAAATGTGAATATGAAGGGGGTTGGGGGGGGGTCTAAAGACAAATGTGAGATGTCATGTAACTCAATTGGATCAGCTCAATTAATAATATTTTTTACAACTGCAAATAAATAGAATTATACAAGGATCATTAAATAAGTTTCCAGACTTTTTTTGTATGAGCACTTTTATTGATAGTACACACATGAAACTCTAGTCCCCTTCAAAGGAATCTCCTCCAGCTGCAATGCACTTGTTGTACCATTCCAACAACTTCTCAAAGGCCCCATGGAAGTCCTCTTGTGTGAGTGTGTCAATGACCTTCGTCACTGCCTCTTTCATCACCTCAATTGTCTCATAACGACAGCCTCTGAGCTTAGGGAATAAGCAAAAGTCACAGGAAGCAAGGTCTGGACTATAGGAACGGTGAGGAAGTGTCTTGATGTGACAAGGATGGAGTTGTGGACTGGTGCATTGTCCTGGTAGAAATGCCACTGATGCAATTTGAAGAGTGCTGGCCTCTTCCGACAGAATCTCTTCCTGAACTCCCTTAAAACCTCAACATAGTAACCCTAACCCTTTGGCCAATCAACTGTGGTGTATTGACTTCTTTACTCCTCCCACGCCTCTCATCATCCCTAACAGACTCCCTGGCTTCCTTGAATCTCTTATGCCACTCAAAAACTGATGCTTGATTCATGCAAGATGGTCAAAAAGCAGTCTGAAGCATTCCATAGGTTTCTGTGGCATTTTTTCCAAGTTTAAAACAGAATTTTATTGCATATTGTTCTTCTAAAGTGTCCTCATGTCCAGATTGCATTTTTGAAATTCACCAGCTGTGATAATCAGGC
>CAUZXS010001909.1:0-5000 GCA_963585895.1 Sepioteuthis lessoniana
GGATAAGGGGGTTCATACCTTTCCCAAGGGTATTTGCCCGAAAGTAATAATAGCGCAACTGGAATTCGAACTCGCTTACTACGATTCCGCAGTCCATCACTTTAACCATTACGCCACGAGGACACCCCCTCGTACCATCAATGTTACTGACTAGTTCTTCTGTTTTCTTCACTTTTAATGGAAGCTTCTAGAAGGCGAGGTCCACTTCGATTGTGTCCCTTTTGAACAAACCAAAATGACAACCCGTGAACTTTTGTGGTGTAACGTTTCTTTTTGTTGAATGAATCCGGATTTTGAGTTAATTTCTTCGTTTTTACTTATGATAATCAACAAACATTTTCCTTATGTTAATTGCAATTGATTGAATCCATTTTATTTCACATAGATTAATTTGCCATTTATCAGATAATAATGCTGTAGAATATTATGCTAGCCTATTCCAACTAACCCAAGAAAATATGAATCGATTGCCCGAATATGCTATACAACTTTAAAAAGGTTGAAAATATTCAAAGTTGTAATCATATATATAACTAATTGGACTCACCTCACTGTTCTTTCATATCTCATATGTCTCCTATAAACTAGAAGATACATTCAATGGATGAAAGTATCTTCAATTTCAGACATTTGTTCAAGAGTCTTGGAACACATTCCCCATGGATGAAGTGACACTGCAGTAAATTTATACTGTATATATTCATGTATAAATTGAATTTTGATAATGTACTTTGGGGGTGGGGATTGACATCAACTTAGATTAGCACGACTGTCTTTAAAAATCAACACGTTATTTCCTCTTTTGCTTAACCAAAATTTTTTTCAAAGGTTTAAATTTAAATTTAATGGGAAGGACTAATGGCTGCGGTGAGGGGGTGGCATTAACCTTCTAAACTGCCAAATTAAAATCTCTAGTATTGAAAAAACAATCCTAATTTCAAATCTTAAATGCCTTCGTTTTAGAATTTAAATTTTAATTGAAAAAATCAATCTGAAAAGTCATTAAAACACTAATCTTTTTCATTTCTTTCCAGTATCTATTAAATATGGACGAAGTTATAAGCTAAAGCTTCAAACTTTCCATTTTCGTGTAAATCGTAAAAATTTATTCAGTATAGCCTTATTATTAGATAATAAATTTTAATGTGTATGAAAAGGTTTCCGACTTTAAGACAAATGATTTTTATTTTATGCTTGGAGGTAAGAAAACAGAGTTGTTCATTTATATTCATGTTTTGTGCAGTTATTATATCAAGTGTTATTATCTAATGAAAATAATTTGCACACAGTTGTATGATTTCAAATATTCCTATCTAATACTAATAATTTATACAAAATTATATGATTTTTAGTCATTAATTATAATCATTGGTTGAAACATTGTATGGTTTCAAGTAACTTAATTCTCAGTAACTAGTAACTATTCTTAATAAACATAATTTACAGTTATGATATGAAATATTTCTATCTTATATAAAATATTCCTATCTAATACAAAAAACTTTGAAAAGATGTATTTGACCCATAGATGGGACCCTAACAGATACTACTACTCGAGGTCAGAGTGGACTTAAGAGTAATGGCAATAAAAAGATGATTTCTTACTACAGAACAGGAACCTCACTATCAGATGCATTTTCGTGTCATATCAAGGTTATCATCTTTTTTTGGGAGGGAGGGGAGTCTCAACCCTCTACAAGGATACAGTCAGCATATTTTAAGACTCACCAACAGGACAGTAACTTTAGACAAGGCGCAGTCCAGAGCGTTTTAAAAAATGATCATTTTGTGACTGTAAACGAAGAGTCGACTTTTAAGTCTATGTGATAATTAATATGGTAGAGAAATCTGCCAGAGTGTGCACATCTATTTAGAATATGAAAAGTTTAAATGAATGAAATATTAACAATCTGGGTTTCTAAAAAATGATCTTCTGATGGAGAAGGGAAGAAAAAAAGGATCAGAAGAAAAACCAATCTCATTATAGAAGAAAAATATTAAGAAATATATTAGTACCTCCCCCAATTCAAGAAAGGATAAAAAAAAAAACAACACAAAAACCCCACCTATTTCAGGTGGTTATTTTATGATAGAGTATGTATATATATATATATATATATTATATATATATAAGAGAGAGAGAGAGAAGTAACAGGAAATGGTGCATGGGGGTTAGAAGTAAGATGAGGAAGAGAATGACTTCTCTGCCTCCAACCACCTCGTCATCTGACCCCCACCCACCCACAAAAGTATCTACTTCCACTTTCATTTTTAGTTCTTCCTTCCCTCCCGTACCATTTCCCTATCCCTCGCTTACCATCACCACAACCACCCACCTCTATCCCATTTATTTCCAGTGTTGCCGAGTTCGAACGTCTGATCTGGTATTATTCTTGGTAATAGCTTAAGAAAATGTATTCCGACTAAGAAATGTTATTTGTGCACTGTGCTGTGAATGGGAGAAATGTGATCACCGTATCTCTCCCACACACCCAGCTTCTCTCTCTCTCTCTCTCTCTCTCTCTCTCTCTCTCTCTCTCTCTCTCTCTCTCTCTCTCTCTCTCTCTGCTGATACCTTACAACCCACATTCTACCAGCAGCCTCCCTTTTCAGTACCTGGCTTCTCTTTTACCCTCCTTCCCCAACCTGCAACTAGCATATCCCCACATTTGGTTCAAGATGGTAAGGGGTTGGGATGAAGTGAAAGGAACAAATCATAGTAAGGAAATATTTTTAGTCGCTATTTTTAAGGGTTTTTTTTTCTTGATTTTTGTTTCTTTATTTTCACTAATTTCTCTTCAGTTTTATATGGTGAGTTCATATTAATATATATGAAAAATACTATGTTTAGAGCATAATCAGAACTCTCTCTCACTCTCACACACACACACACACACAGAGGACTTTGCTTTTTAGATTTTTGTTTTACCGGCAGGTATTTTAGAATTTTATATCTAATTTTGGGGGGGTTTTATACTTATTTTTTTAGAAAAAAAATTTTTTTTTTGGTTTAATTATGATTGTTTTTTGTGGTGGGGTCAGCAATGACTTTTACAGGTGTGATATTTACAGTATTGGATTAAAAAGAAATATAGACAGTGAAAAAAAAACTGAACCATCTTTTTTATTATTGGCACAAATTTTAATGAAACATCAATGGCTCAGACACACATAGGAAGTGATTATTTTCCTCAGACAGTTGCTTACGAGCCATTAGCAAAGGATGAATATTAAAAAGAATATCAAATCTAGAAAAAGAAAAATTTAAGAACTTGACTATTTTTTGTATTTCGGAGAAGTTTCTAAGAAAATAATGACTTTTTGCAGCAAATAAGGAACTTTAACAATCAAAGAAAATAATCTGTTCCTCCCATTGAAATTATGGTTAGAGTGTTCGCCAATGGTCCGGGAGACAGAGGTTCAATCCCAGGTCGAGTCATACCAAAGACTCGAAAAATGGTACTTGATGGTTCCTTGCTTAACACTCAGCATTTTACGGTGTGGATCGAGGGTAAAATGGGGCAATACAGGGAAATTAGTAGCGCCCTCCTCTACATCTTGGTGTTGTAGCTATCGAAAAAGGAACCTTCGGGTCAACCTCGACTACGGTGTGTCTAAGCTCTTAACCTGAATCAGAGTTTTTAATTAAATCTTATTGACCTCTTCGTTATACAATTAAGATGATTGATTCAAATTTCATTTGCATTTTCCCCCAGTACTGGATATGGTAAAACTTAAATATATTCCTCCCTGTCTGTTGGGCTTAGAATATGTTGACTGTATTCCCCGCAGAGGATTAAGACTACTCTACCTAAGAAAAGACATCCAGAGTATCATACTCAACTGTATCTAATGGCGAAGCTTCGGCTCGGGAGAGTACATCTACTAAGTACTTCCCAAGCAAAGATCACTATTAGATATATTTGTTTGTTAATTAAGTCTAAGTGATATCAGGTTGCTGAAAGAGAGATACTGGTACAATGTAACAGTACCATCTGCTACATGATCAAGTAGTCAACAAATAAACTCCTTTTCTAGGCTTACCTCGTGAAGAGAAAGGCTGTCAAAAGGTGGATAAGGCTTTTGGTAGACTCACTAATCATTTAGCATGACTGCACCATGAAGTAGAAGAGTATTCCTTGCGTGAAAATTTAGTCTGGCCAATCGCTTGAGTTGATCTTCGACAGTTGTCCAAGTCGTCTCTCAAGCCCATCTTACTCTATCCTGTCAGCAGAGTCTAGAATACTGCACCTTCTTGTAGAGAATACAGCTAATATAGTTAGAATCATCATTCATGAATGATATTTCTTTTTGACTGGTACGAACCACATGAGATTTCTACTGAAATCTTATTGGAAAAAGAATAGCATATATATATATATATATATATATATATATATATATATATATATATATATATATATATATATATATATAGAGAGAGAGAGAGAGAGAGAGAGAGAGAGTACTCGAGACTGCATCTAGTGTCCGCCTAGAGATGATGAATATAAGTTTTTCTTTAATCAGTCAACACTGGTAAGTTCCGGTGAGGGAGTCTACAGAAGAACGTAGCTTATGAGTTTGTCCCTATTTCTCAATTAGTGCCTCCTTAGTGAGATGGGAGTTAAGTGACGGTACAGTAGCTGTTTTGTGGGGATACTGATTTCAAAACACCCTTGTGCTGTTCCCATCAAAGTTTTTTTCTTTTATGGGAACTGCTTTGATTAGGTAATGTAGTCAATAAGCTAAGAAGTATTTCGTTAACTTTCATTTTCTTCTAAACTTCAGGAAGCACTTATTCGAGGCCTGCAAATTTTCTGCTTTTATTTTCAAAACAGCAAGATAATCTTCAAACGTCAACTGTCTACATTTCATGTCTACATGGTCATTAATAATTTCTTATCTGTGGTTTCAGTAGGTTTTTCAAGCAGTTTCTTGAAATGTTCCTTCTTTTTCTGACGTCTTTCTTCTTGGCTTCTAGATTTTAGTATTGATCTTGG
>CAUZXS010001909.1:12500-170222 GCA_963585895.1 Sepioteuthis lessoniana
GCATCTTTCTCAAAGTTTCATATAGCACGAAATGTCACCATCAACAAGAGAACACAAATAAATGTGTGTGTGTGAGAGAGAGAGAGAGAGACACACACACATCGTGAGAATGTGTATGTGTGTGAGTGTAAACTAATCCTTAGATTTATTTACAGTATTTCATTTTATTTCTATGTACAATATTAAAAGTGCATTTGACAAATGAAAGTTCTGAATGAAATAGATTTTTTAAAATGATAAAAGTTTATGATTTATGGAACAGTTTTTCCCCACATTTAACAGGAGAAAAGACGTTTGCTTGATTTAAAAGGAAATGTTTGAATTATACAGAACATTAATACATCTACCCATCCAGCAATGTTCAGATGCTAAATCATTAAAAGAAAATTGCAGTGAAACAATAGAACTTGCTTTATTCCAATAACAAAGCCACTTTACACAACAGCAACAACAAGAGAGATAAAATAAAAAGGGAAAAAAATCATGTAAATGGATGAAATGAAGGAGGAGATATGAATGAAATAAGGTTTTCTTTTCAAAATCTGCTTTGGACAAGGTGAAAGAATAAACAAATAATTTTACAAATTGACTGGACTCGGTCATATATGCGTGTGCGTGTATGCTGTTTCTTATTTGAATGTTATTTTAGAAAATATTCTTACACATAACGTGAGTTCCTTGGATATTTTTAGTGTGGGTTCAGATTCAAGATCAATCATTTGAGATTTATATTACTGTATATATTTGCGTATAAGTTGATCGTATATATAGGTCAACTCTTGATTCATAGTCCTGAAAGGAATAATTGACAGAGAAAAGGTTGCTCCTTAAATCTACCATGACAATGTCACAAAATTTGTATTCTTTTATTCGATGACATACCCTAATTATTTCGGTATAAGACGCGCTATTTCTCCAGATTTTTCAGCCCAAAAGTCAGTAGTGCATATAATATAAAAGGATTATATAAGAACTACCGAACTATTGGTCTAACGAGTTGCCTGTTCGCCGATGGTCCGAGAGACCGGGGTTCAATCTCTGGTCGAGTCCTAGCAAAGACTCAAAACATGGTATCTGATGATACCTTGCTTAACACTCAGCATTATAAAGTAAGGATCAAGGGTAAAGTGGAGCAATCCAAAGAATGAAGTTGCGCCCTCCTCTACATTTCGGTGTAGTGGCTATTGAAAAAGGGAGCTTTCGGGTCACCCTCGATTAAGGTTGCTAACTTTACTTTATATAAGAATTGGCCACATACCTCACCATATTCAGTAAGTGATGACCAAAAGTAAGTTATATCTATAGTCCAAACTCATTACAGAGTAATATCCACAGCTATATATGTTTGTTTATAATTTTGGTTCTCTTCATATGAGCTTATTTTCTCAGCAACCTTGTTGCATTTTAGTATCAACATGTCAGTGTGTTAGCTCTAAATACCGTGTAATTTTGTGTTTTAAGACATATGTAAAGTATATAAATACTTTTTCATTCCTTACGAATCAAAAATTGATCAAATACTAAATTTAGTTCAATTTAGCTGCTATAAACTCAAAAAAGTCAATGCGTATAATACATAAGGATTTTTTCTCAAAATTAATTAGTCTAAAGTTAGGTTGGGTGGTTAATTTGTTTAATGGCATGTCAATCTTATTGAGTTATTTAATGCTAAATCTTTTTTTTTTATACTTTTGATTTCGAAGTGAATACTAACTGGGTAAATATTTTTGTCATTAAATGAATCGTTAGAACGTGATACAAAACTTAGATAATTTTGCTTTATAGACGTATGTTTAGTAGTTCATCTTGTTTCGTAGACGTATCTTACATACATGTATGTATGAATCTCCTTTGAGATTTGCAAGATGATATAAATTACAGTATTTATACTTTCTCCACTTTCTCAGTGGTTTGTTAAAGGCTTTTGTTTTATAACATTTTCATCCTTGAAAGTTACATTGTTTTTGTTTGTATATGCTCATTTAATACTTCATTTCTCCAAAGTTTTTCTTTCTTTGCCTTTTTATTTTGAGAGAGTTCCCTGGATTGAGATCATAAAGGGCTTGACAGTTTCAGTCATTTTTGTTCAGTTGTTGGTTAGGTACAACTTATTTGAGATTGGAGAGAAGGTCCAAGTTTGGTTAGGTACGACTTAAATTTTTTTGTTTTTTTTTTTTTGTTTGATTGGTTGCGTTTTAGGGTATAGGATACATTTCTTTAGTTTTAAATAAATCAACTAAGAACACGTAGATAGGAATATTCTAGGGAAAAAAAGGATCAAAATCTCACTTCCATAAAATTTATACTCATATTTTTAAACCAATCAGCGAAGGTCACATAGAATAGAATATTCTAGAAAAAGCGGATAAAAAATCTAACTTGTAGAAAAATTTGTCACAGAAACAAAAATAGTTAGGTTTCAAAATAAGTAATTTCTGTGAATCTGATAGGTTAAAACAGGTCACGGGTTGCGTTTTCGCAGACATCCGCGCATTTGAACTTTATTTGACCTGAAATAAAAAATATTTTACTTTTATCCACTTTTATTTTACCCAAAAGTATAAATAGTGAAGTTTCTTAGTTCAAAGGAGGAGAGACTGACAGAACCGGATACAGACACATCGGCACGATAGATTGACGCCAGATGACACAACGGTTAGGAGAGTGACCGAAAACTCTTACATACAGGACACACATATTTTATATATATATATATATATATATATATATATATATATATATATATATATATATATATATATATATATTTGTACAAGTCTATCTTCTTTTACTTTGGACAAATACACATTCAGTTTGACTGAGAACATTTGTATTTTACACACACATAAAAAGTACCATCACCTTTTGTATAATTACTGCCATTGTCGAGTTGATAAAATATAAAGTTGTTTTTCTTTATGGTTCTTGTTTTTGTTTTGTTTTTTGTCGAATTTCTCGTGTCTACGTTACTTGTGAAAATTTGTGTTTTATTATTGTGGAACTAACACCCGAAGTTTTACTTTTCGCAGAACCTCGGAAAATCCTGTTCCTCCACAAGGGCATATCAACCCTTGTCGGTTAATAAATGCCAAAACCTGTTTATATATGTGTATGTTTAAAAAACGCTCATTATTAAACATCTTTCCATACAAACTCCAACCAAAAAAAGAAAAAAAAAAAGGATTATAAAAAGCGAAAAGGGAGGACAAAAATTGTCGTCTGGCTATGCATCTCTATACAAAATTCAAATTACTAAATATCTTAATAAGTCAAACTGAATACATCGCCAGTCAAAATAATCCATATTAACTATTCCCATGTCGAAACCAAAAATTCAGCCGGGGTTTTTAAATAATCTCTTCAGCCATACGCACTTTTTTTCCCCCTTCTTGTAAATGCATAAATCAGGAATATTTTTTCGATTCAGCTTTCGTTTCCTTGCATACAACACCTTTCTTTAAAATTCTACAGATCATGTACCGTTCACATTTTCAATGAGAATTTAGATTTAGAAATTCGAACAAAAAGATTTTAAAATCTTTTTGTTCGAATTTCTAAACATAAATGTGTGTGTCTATTAAAAAAAATAACCTAAATATATAGATAATTATTCATTAAAATTGTTAAACGAGTTATTTTAATTTGATTAAATTTTATAGATACACACATCTTTTACAAGTTCTGCCATATTCATCCGAAGTTTATTTTATTTTTAAAGCGACAACTTACTTTCTTTAATGAAAAATACATAATTTTCATCCATTCGTAGGTTTTAAATACATAAACACAGTAAACACTTTCAATCATTGAAATATTTTGTTTCTTCTCAAATACAGCAATTTTTTAATTTCTAAATTCTGCTACAATATTGGAGAGTTCTTCTTTTGGATTAACATTCACTTGAATAAAAAAAACTTTTTAAGTTACCACGAGAATGCAGATATTTTTTGGACAGCGTATTTTAATCCGATTATATATGTATATACATATGTATATATGGTATTTTTATTCTAGCCCGTTTAGTTTTATAAATATTTAATGCATTCTGTCACATCATAATTTTTATTTATTTCATTTTGTTAAAAAGAAATGTTCAACTTACCGCTAGATTCACGTACTGCCAATAAAAAATTATTTGTCGTACGTCACACCGACCGAACGGGTGTGTCTTTTAGGTTGGGTCCGGTGCAGTGCCGTAGCCCAGAAATGTCTTGGGTCAAATAATTAAAAAAAAAGTACTAATGTTTCGTTGCCCTGTTTATAAGAACCACTCTGCAAATTGATTGGCTACAGCAATAGCCAATCAAGTGCGCAGAAATCAAGGTCTACATTGACAACTCGATATAAGCCATTTTAGCTACTTGCATTGGACCTCTTATCTCATGGCCCTGTGCCACATCTAAGCAAAAAGCTTAGTAAATTACCTCTTATCTCATATCTTGCTCGTACAGAGGAATTGATAAATACATAAACGGAAGGACCCCTCGGGTAATGTAACGGTTAGCAATTTAGACAAGCAAACCTATACTAGTGAGTTCGAGTCTCATTGGGTGCCCAATTTGTTTAGACCTGTACTGCATCTAAACAAAAAGCTTAGTCGATTACTACACGGGTGGCACACAGGGGAATGATCATCCCTAGTAGGGGCGAGGAGGATATTATGTTGAAAGACCCAGAATCCCCCATATGATCCAGGCAAAAACATAACTGACGACGCCACCTAGCGCCCTTAAATTGAACTGACGTTTTTCACACATACAAATTAAATATATGATTTGATAACGAATAATTTGTAGGTAACATTATTTTTAAACGAGCCAGGGCTCATTTGTTTGCACACAGTTAAATGGTTTCAGGTAATGTTATTCAGCATCATTCTCTCATTTGCAAACTGTTAAAAGATTCCATGCGTTGCTCTGTCATACTTATAATTCGATTTAACACCAGTCATTTATTTTCACACAGTTAAATGGAACATAATAAATGATTAAATAGTTTTATTTGACCCATAAATCGACCCTAAGAAGTATTCCATGGCATATGTAGTGGAGCACAGAACGAGTTAAAAGAAAAAAAAAACAACAAATCCGATTCAGAAAAGAAAATAACACAGTTCCCAAATTTTATGGTAATCAAAGAAACTCCTTTAGCCTAAGTATCCTCTTTCCTGATAAAAAAAAAATCATCTTCAGCTGAGTTAACTCTCAAACTGAAAAAAAATGAGCTTTCGCAGTTGAGGTACAAAATCTACCGACATGAAAAACTTAACACTTCAAACGGAGTTATAAGAAACAGGGAGTTATTCTTAGTTTCACCAGTCTCAGGAAATCATGGGGTCACGGAGTACGAAAGAATAACGATGGGAAGGACTAACTTGTATATATAAATGAGTTTATATCGTGTTTTCTTCTATTGTATTCAATGTTAGCATATCATGGATATAATAAAGCTAACTTTTTTCTTTGAACTAGATTTTTTAAAACTTTTTTTTAATATTTCATTGATATCTTATTAAATTCAACAAAATCACCAAAAAAAATTTTTTTTTGTGTCCATCTATAAATTTCTGACTGTTGCTCTAATGTGAAAATTATCCAATATGGAATCACACTGTTTTTATGATGAATTCAGTGAGAAAAGTGCTGTACTGTATGCTAAGAAATGTTCAGGATGAAGAAATAAAACCATTCTCTAAGTTTTTCGTGTGTCATGTTTTTTCTAGGGTGTTTTAAGACTTAAAAAATTTAGATTTAACAGTAGATTTTTTAATCTTTTTTATATGATTATTTCAAGTTAACATGTCATATTAGTTACAATGACTCGTTATTTTGTATAATTTCTTTTCAAAGAAAAAACAAAAAGTAAACAAGATGCTGCAAATAAAACAATTTTTATAAATGTTTGAGTATAATTTTTTTTTACAAACTTTAAGTGACTCCACAAAAAAAGAAAAAAAAAAGAAAAAATTATTAACAAAGGTCGACAGTAATTGATCAAAGAAATAAAGAAAGATTGAACTGAAAAATAACAACAATAGTGGCATAGATATTTTTTACATTTGATAAAATATGAATATATTCTTTGCTGATAACGAGAATCATTGCATATTTTGCCTCGAAAAGAAATAATTGATAACCAGACCCTTACTTTCGCAAATGAAATGATCTGAAAATTTCCTAAAATCCCAGCCACAATTTCGCTTCATCCAATATGGTAGGTGTGGGTGACATGTTTGTTGGTATATATTTTTGGTCTCACAATTTGTAGGGGTACTGTGTTTTGGTGTTTATTTCCCCCACCATTTATTGTTGTTGGTATATTTGAAAAGGCAAATGAAGTAAAGATGTGAAACAATGCGTACAAAAAATATTTAAAACAAAGTAGTACAAACAAAATTAAATTTATATATCAACAAGTACATTAAATGAAATATTTCAAAACATTACGAGTGTATGGGATACACATTTTTTCTAGTCTTAAAATAAGCCATAAAAACATACTTAAGAACATTCTAGAAATTTAGGATCAAAACCGCATTAGCATTTAAGTTACATTTTTATATTTTTCAACCAATCAGCTAAAAACATAGAACATTCTAGAAAAATAGGATCGGAAGTGAACTAACAGAAAATATTTAGGTTCGAAAATAAAATAGTAAAATACAAATCTGATAGGTCAATAAATGTCTACGCGCCAAAATTTTAGGACGATTCTTTGATCCACCTGTAGGATATAAATAACAGAGTTAGGGAGCCATTAACACAGACTTACACGAAAACTTACACACAGACTAAGACAAGCCACTAAGCCCGTAAAGCAGTAGCCGATACTGTGTCCGGCAAATTCCTTTCCTTCCTCAACTAAAGTTCATGACCTATCTTCAAATGGCCGCTAATCACATTCAAAAGAAAAACCCGACAAACTTTTTTTCATCAACGCGACACGCTGTCGCCACAATCATAAAACCCGCTATGAACTTAATGTAAATAAGAACGACTTATTTACGGACTCTGTTAACATGAACATACACACATCTTTAAACAAATTTATTTTCTTCTTGCCAAACTTTATTTTCCTAAAGGCCATTTACACATCATGTATTTTGTTTGTTTTCATATTCTGTTATATGCATATTAAATTGTTTGTTGTTTAATGTTCGTTGTGTTCCATTTCTTTTACGCGATTGTAAAGTTTTGTGTTGTATTTGTGGTGGGAATAATTAAGAGAGCAATACCCGTAAAATATGAATGCACATCTACTGAAATAACCAAATTACATACAGCAACCACAAGTGTTCTACAACTGTCTATTGAATATTTCTTTGTGTGTGAGAGTGTGTGTAACAAACACGAATACTATGGGAAAAAAGACTAAATAAGAAAAGTGTCCGGTAGATTATAAAATGCATGTTGACTAAGTATTCCTACAGAATTTTAATTATGTATGTTTGGAGGAAAGTGTCTTCTCCCATGTTGGTTGTTTGTTTCTTTCGGTGTTTTGACGAAATTTCTCTGGTTGTTTTCGAGGCTGGAGCAAGTCTAGCAGTAAAGGTAGAACCAGGAAGAAAATAGTTGCAGAGAGTATACATTTTCGTGGGACTGACTGTTGGAAGTCAAATGTAAAAGAGAGAGTGTGTGTTGTCTCTCTAAGTCGAAATGGAAAAAACGAGTTGTCTCTGCAAGTCGCAGTGTAAGAGAGCGTGTTGTCTATGTGAATCGAAATGGAAAGAATGAGTTCTTGAAAGACGAGAGTATATATAGGCAATTCTTGTCTTGCAGTCCACTCCAAAATCGCGGGACAAAATCAAAGTTGCGGACGTAGTTGTGAGCACAAACCACGTGACTTTCCTGACCAATAGGTTCCCGAGACTGATTAGTTTACTGACGTCCGCCATCTTTGTTTCGGGAACTCATGGCATCACGGCCATTTTAAAATATAGGAGGTAAGAATTTTTTTTTTCATTTTCTGAAATAGAAGTACTCGTATTTTATAAAGTTATTTTTGTTGTCGATCTCTTGCTGAAGCGGCAGTGAAAAGGTTATGGAATACACAATCTTGCCAAGATTTTTATTTAACAAAAATGATGAATCAGAAGACATAATACTATAATGATGCAAACTTTCAAATATACGGACGAAAATTTTGTATATATATATATAGGCATTTAAGATGCAACAATGTGCGAACGGGCTAAACACTGGTACCAGGTTTACTGTTGAGAAATTAAGAAAGACTTGATTTCATCTATGCTTGAGATTATTGCACTTAAAATATATGCAGTTTAACAATCCCACTCCAAAAGTGAAATCTATTTTTTAACATAAATTATTTAAATCTGTATAATGATAGGTTCTTGTATTTGCAGTTTTATTTTTTGCTTAGAGGTTTATGTAAAATTGTTGCCTTATCTGCCAGTTGTTGTTGAATATTAAGCGAGTTATGGTCTTGAGTAATATGTTGATATGTCTGCACATGACGATAAGATCTTTTGAGTGGTATGTTAGTGTACAGTCTTGAGTCATGATTAATACCTTGTAGGGGGACATGTTATTTGGTAGTTATGTTTAGTCCCCCAAAATTTAATGTTGAAGTTTTATATAGTGTTTAGTGGTATGTTTAGAAAAAGGTAGAATATAGGCACATGGAGACAAATGCAGCAAATGAATGAATGATATGAAAAGGCGCGAACAAAAGGAACATTCAAAACAAGGCGACAAACAAAACAAATTTATACTCATAACAAAACATGCATTGATACATTAAAATATTGCTAATTCTACATTGTTAGTAAAATAGTCCTGTATGTATGTGTGTGTGTGTGTGTGACTAACACAACTAAACTACAGAAAAGGTTAATAATGAAAACGTCCTATTAAGGTTGATTACATATTTAAAATGTCTATTTCTTCTTGTGGTTTGAAATAGTCAGTTTTTCCGGAAAAAGTCTCTTAGTCATAGTGTTTTGAAGAAATGAATGTCTGCAAGGGTTATCCATTTTTTGGCTTTTTACTTCTGTTCGTGAACAGGAGTGTCACTCTGGAGAGAGCGTGTCAGCGCTGCAATAGACATTGGGAAAAGAGAAAGAGTGTTTGAAGACGACGTATTTATAGAAAATACGTGTCTTGGAATCGGCTCCAAAAAACGCGGGACGAAATTTAAACGGGGACGTAGTTTTACGCAGGTCACGTGGTTCTTCTGGCCAATGGTTTCCCGAGACTGATTATTTGTATGCATCCGCCATCTTTGTTGTGGGAACAAGTGGCATACCACCCAAATTAAATTATAGGAGTGTAAAGTCCAATAACCTAATACTATTCCTTTTGTTGACATAATGTACCCTAAGAAATATTAAAATGTTAATACATTTGGTTTGAAAGAAAATCAACTTTTTATAAAAAATTGGTTGAGGTGTACTTATTTATGGGTAATTATATATATATATATATATATATATAATAAACGGAAGAGTATAAACAACCATTTAAAAAGTCTTTGATTAATCAATAAGTGCTCAAATGCTGGCCAGCAGAGCAATATAAACACTAAAAAAATTAAAATTTCACATTATTATTAATGTTTCAATTGAAACAATATTAAGAAAGGGAGACGATTTGAGAACTTTTAGATTCATCAAATTCATTTGAAATGATTGATTCTCATCTTTTGATAAACAAAGCAACAAATACTTGTTTATTTGTTCAAGCACTTAGCATTGTGTGATAATTCAATAATCTCACAAAAGGAAACAATAAGAAGAAGGTAAGATCATAATTCCTTTAGTATATATCATCATCGTCATCATCAAGTCGTGTTCACAGCAAAGGGTTCCCTGACTCTCTCTCTCTCTCTCCATCCATTCCAATCATTCGTCGCTTCTGGCAGGTCCTCTAGATTGCATCCCATGTCCGCACAGAGCTGATGTATGTAAGTCCTTGTTTGTCGGCCTACACTAGTGCTGAAATCACAAAGAGAACATTGCTTATGAGTTAGAGTCAATCCTTGCTTCTTCAGTGGTGCTCTGCATGTCTTGTTCACCTTACTTGAATGGTTTATGAGATGAGAGGTAGGTGGTCGCACAGCTGCTGTTTTGCGGGGTGCTGCTTCCAGATATGTTCAAGACAGCAAACAGCGTTCTTGTGTAGTTCCTATCCAGCTTTTTCTCTACAAACTATCCGGCGACACCAAAAAGAACCTTTTCTCACTCTGACTCGTTTACTTCTGCCACTATAATAAACCTTTCGTTGTTGTGTTTCAAAAAAGTTTCGTTATTTATTTGTATTGTCAATTAATTTCTTGTGTTATGGAAACTAACCATTAAAAACACTTAAGAGTCTTGGTTTTCTTTCGGAGACTTTTTTTTTCTTCTCGTCAATAGATGCCACCCTAAGAGATGAATTGCAATAGTTACCAGATTGAATTAGAGATATACCGGATAAGCAGATATTTTGTGAACATTAACACATTAAGAAGAAAATTTTTTACAATATATATGTATATGTATGTGCGTATGTGGTTGATTTTAATCTTTTATACAGTTTATGATTTCTCAACCTGTTATTGTTAGCAGATAATTATTATAGAGTACAAACAGTTACATGAAACTGTATGATTGCTTGAAAAACAACGGACTTAAGCTGACAGGATGTAAAACTGAACAAGCAATCATCATCGATGTCATTTACTAAACTTAGATTAGTTTTTAATAGAATAGACAAAATTAGAATCAAAGCCGTTAAGAATTGTCTGCTCACTAGTTGATTATGTATGATTGGCCTTGTTTGAATTCTTTGAGGAATTGCTTTTTACGAGTTTTTCTCTCTTATTCTTCCTTTTTATTTCTATTTACACACACACACACACACACACATATATATATATATATATATATATATATAGACACAGAGACAGACAAATATAGTTGTGAGCCCAACAAGAGTCAACTAAATATTTTAAAATGAAAAACTCGGCAAATCATTTCAAATTTAGTATCTAGATTTATTAAAATTATTATTCCTTATACATATATACTTGTGGGACATGGTATTCTAATCCTTTTCAGGTGGCTGAAGTGCGTTAAATTTCTTTATGGTATATAGAGAGAGGTTCATGGTTAACTCCAGGTTTAATGTCTAACCCGTTGGAGTTAATTTACCGTGACGATTTTCCGTTGTTTCGTTAATAACCTTTTTTCGTCATTTCCCATCTTTTCTAGTAAATGTAAATATGTGCTTTTGTTAATAATGCATTTATGTGTGTATATATGTATGTATTATCTGTATGTGTGTAAGTCCATTACAGGTATGCATTATTGTTTTATATGTGTTTTGGTAATTGGTGTGTGTGTGTGTGTGTGGCACATACACACATATATAAGTATGTACACAGATGTATAAATACACTCATAAACACATACATTTTCAAGGGCACTAAGTGAATTTGATGAGGGTGAGAATGTATTTATCCCTATACATGGATGTGTTTTAATGCTCGTCTATGTATGTATGTGTGCGCGCACGCTCACAAGCATGAAGTTAAGCACTGTTTAATGTTGGTTTAATCTATGAATTTTTTCTTTTATTTGAAGTAATGATATATTGGCATTATTTCAAAGTTGCAACATTCATAAAAGGTGTTTTGATATATAATTTTTTTTTTTTGTCGGGTGATTTATCGTTAATTTCATAGAAAGATCCTATATTCTATGATTATATTATGTACCCCCAGATCTTTTATTTTTGCATTTTCAGACTTCATGCGTTGTGTGTTTCCCAAATTTAGAAGAGATGAGTGTGTATTTTAAGTGCTTTGATTGTCATTTGCTTTTAATGATTTTCATTGTGTCAAGTATTTTTCAAATTCTAACATTGTTTTTGAGTTGATCAAGATTCAAGGATATTTCTTGGAATAGCTCAAGGTTGTTTTTATTATATGTTATGACATATGCTAAGGGTTGTTCGTTGCTATGTTTTTTGGGGGTTGGTAATTCTTCTAATGGCATTTTTCCCGCAAATTCGAATCCCTTATTTATTCGTATTGCAGGATATCCCCTCTGATCGAGTTTTATGTGGAATTCTTCTAGGCTGACCAGTTCGAGGTTTTTGTTCGGGACTTTGGTGCAGATCCTACATGCTAGGGAATAAGGAATGGATTTTATGTTGCTTTTGGTGTAATGGCTTTTGAAAGGGAGATATTGCTAGATGTATGTGAGTTTGAGGTAAATACCCGTAATAATTTGACCATTTTGATTTTTAATGTGTATTGTCTAAGAATGGTAGTTCTTTAACTACCTCTTTGATATTGTCCTATGAGAATTTCCAAAATATAAAACAGTCATCTAGATATCTTCCACACTCTCTTATCAAATCCATGTTGCAGTTGTATTTTCCCCTCTGATTTCATATAGATTTTCCCTTAAATATGTTAAGATTAGGGTAATGTATGTTGTTGCTATTTTAGTTCCCACTGCTGTTTTTAGAACTTGGGTGTCAATATTTTGGTTAAATTAGAATTAGTTATTGTCTAGGGTTAGATACATACCATCAGTGATAAATTTCTTGTTAAATTTTGAGTGCAAAGTTCCTGTGTATTTTTCTATCCAAAATGAGATTGCCAGCTTTCCTAATTCAAAGGGGATATTACAATATAGATTGGTGACATCAGATGTTACTTTGAGTGGATTAGGATCAGATTTTTGTGGTGTGAAGCATAAAAAGTCAATGTCATCTTAAATGTAGCTTTTCATTTTATATAGGTTGGTTGGTTGTTTGGGTTTTATGGCATATCAACCTTTGTAGGTTATTTAACGCCAAATCCATTTTTATGCAAATAGTCAGTTCTATTTCAAACAATTCAGTTTAGCATGAGTACACAGTTTAATTGTCAAGAACATTTCTATTTCAAACTATTCAGTTCAGTCAAACAGTTCTAATTCAAGCAATTCAGTTTTAGCGTAGGTATGCAGTTTAGTTCTATTTGACCCATAGATAGGACCTTATCAGGTGTTATCACTCCAGGCCAGAGTAGACCTGACAGCAATGGTAATGAAGGGGTGCTCCACATTACCTAAAGCTCCAGCATCACTGGAACCTCACCATCAGATTGTTTAATGTCATATCCAGGACACTCATTGGGGGGGGGCTTACCCCTCTGCAGAGGTGCAGTCAGTGTATTCTACAGCCCCAGCTGACAGGGCAAATTTTATGTAGGAATGGTTATGGTAGAATATCTATTAGTTTGCAGAATCTATAAGTGGGGAGACCGGGGTTCAATTCCCGGTCAAGTTATACCAAAGACTCAAAAAATGGCACTTGATGCCACCTTGCTGAGCACTCTGCACTATAAGGTGAGAATCAAGGGTAAAGTGGAGCAATCCTGAGAATGGAGTACTGCCCTCCCCTACTCCTTGGTGTTGTAGTTATTGAAAAGGGAGCCTTCGGGTCACCCTCAAGTAAGGTCGCCAACTTTACTTTTATAATTGGAGCATGCTAGGCCTGCTATTATTGATCTAAATTTGAGGTCCCTCGGTTTTGGAATTGATAAATACTTTGATTTTTGTGTTTCTACTGGGATTTGAATTTTGTCAGATTTGTGGATTTATGGAAATCTGTAAAAATTATTATTTTTTGGAATTAATTTAGTTAGAAAGTTGGTTTTATTACTTAGTATAAGAGGTAAAAAATAGGGGAAAGTAAAATAAAGGTCATTAACAAAACAAGCAAAAATCTTAAAAGACAGTTCCAATGGACAGCCACAGTCATTATACCTTGAGTCAACCAGGACCAAAATGATCTAACAACTCCCACCCTCCACATGGAAGAAATTCAACACACAATCAAAAATTTAATCTCTGAAGAAGACTCAAATATAGGAAACACTTGTCACACAAGAATATAGAGAATAATAATAATAATAATAACCTAAGTGCCAAATTTGAAATAATTTTTTAACCTTTTCATTTCAATATTTATATATATATGCATAAAAGGTAGGCAGAAAATTTGATTTGATAATGTCTTATCTGCAGTCCATGAATTTTTTTATCCGATAAGATCCAAACATTGCAGAAATGATGGAAGAAGTGTGTGGACTGGAAAGTGGCCTTTGTTGTAAAATAAACCTCATTTAGCCACATTCCATGCAAGCATCTTTGTCAGCTTTGGAACGTTTCAGCTGAACCTCATATATATATATATATATATATATATATATACACAAACATCTACATATATACATTCACACATACTCAAATCAACATACATATATATATATACACACATACATCTACATAATATATATATATATATATATATATATATATATATATATATATACACATATATACACACAGACACATATCTGCATACATATATATACACATACAAAGAGACACGCGTATATATATATATACACACACTCTCATCTACGCATATAAAAGAACAAAAAATGCAAAATAAGGAAGATAACAATTAATGAGCTCATAAAATTCCATAAGAATTACTTGAGATGAGAAGGGGTTAGTTAAGTAACGGAATCAGAGATTAATAAAACATATTTTATAATTTACCAACTGGGAATAGCGGACACTTATTTCTTAACTTCCCCAATGTAAAACCAAAAGGTCAGATATTTAAAAAAAAAATCCATTTGCATTTGGCAATCTTTCACAGCCTCTAGATCAACTTATGCTGCCTGGGGCAGGGTGATATCATCCCCAATAATAAAGCCTGATACAGGAAATATTCATATGCATTCAAGCAGCAACAAAATTCTATCAACAAAAAGATATATGCATATAGAAAGAGAGTGTGTGTGTGTGTGTGTGTGTGTGTGTGGCTGGGCATGTAGAATTTGTTTATAGGTATAGACATATATATTAAAATACATACACATAACTAGTCACTGACTGTTATGTTTGAGTGACTGTTGGGTTTAGAAATCTTTAATCTTATAAACACATTGTGAAAAGGCTTCAGGTTAATTCAGAAACAGGAAATAATAAAAATAATAGCTATGATGATAATATATATATATATATATAATTTGTTTATACATATAGACATATACATTTTAAAACATACTCATAACCAGTCACTTACTCATGCTGATAATGATTATATATATATATATATATATATATATATATATATATATATATATATATATATATATATATATATATTATTGTAATTGTATGAATAAAACGGAAAAGAGGAGGAGCCAAAGATGAATACAAAATCTTTTTTTATTTATTTATCTCTATATAATAGAATACAGGAAGTAGAAATGCAGAATAGTCTATCTTAAGATGATGATGGGGGTTTTAAATTCATAGCCGCTCTCTCTTCATGAACATATCAAGTATATTTATTATTTCAGTAAGGACAATGCATTGTGTCTGCCCAAGGAGGAAAATGCTTGACTCTCATATTTAAAAAAAAGTAGCAGTAAATAAACAGGAATATATGTAATAAATATGCATACATACATAAACATACCCAGAATAGAGATACATGGATATAAACTTAAATATAATTCTGTGCATCTGGAATTGATAGAAGTAAACAGACTAAATTATATGAATATAAAATAAAAGGTCATATATACATATATATGTATATAACAAAAAAATACTTGCGTATATATATATATATATATATATAAGTGAAAAAGAATGAATAAATATTTTAATAATTATGTTATATATGTATATAACCTGATTACTAAAATATTCATTCATTCTTTTTCACTTTTATATACATGCAAATGTTCAGAAAGCATTTACCAATATATGTCCTATGTGTATATATATATATATGAAATGTATGGGTGTAAGTAGCAATGTGGTTATATAATGTTTGTATACTTTCAATACAGAACTTTGCTTTGAGATCTTTTTTAACATTGTGGTTTATCTCTCTTTTTACTTCTTTTTTACATTAAAATTTGATTAATTTCATTTTCTTTGTTAGTTTAGCTATCAGGCCATTAGTCTAATAGATAGAGTGTTTGACAATGGTCTTGAGTTCATTCCCAGGTCAAGTCATACCAAAGACTCAAAAAATAGTTCTTGATGCCACCTTGCTTAACACTCAGGATTATAAGGTAAAGATCAAGGATAAAGTGGAGCCATTCAGGGAATGGAGTAGCATCCTCCCCTACATCTCAGTGTAGTAGCTATCAAAAAAGGAGCGTTTGGGTCACCCTCAATTACGGTCAACTTTTGTTAGCTGAGAGGAAGTTTGATATCAGTGAAAAAACTGTAAAAGACTTAAATGTACACACATATATACATACACATAAACACACAAATATGTACATACATAGAAATGTGCACATATATGTATCCATGCATATACACACCAATATATATATTATATATATACACACCGATTTATATAGAATCCAGTTGGCTGGGGCTGTAGAATGCACTGACCTGGAGTGAGGTAACCCCCTGCCCACATACTAAAAAAATGTCTTGGATATGACATTAAACTGTATCTTATGGTGAGGCTTCAGTAATGCAAGAGTTTGGGGGAATGCGGAGTATCCCTTCATTGCTATCGATCTCTGGTACACTCTGGCTTGAAGTGGTAGCACCTGTTAGGGTCCTATCTATGGGTCAAATAGAACTAAACTGTGTACTTATGCCAAAATGAATTGTTTAAAATAGAACTGTTCTGACATTTAACTGAGTGTAAACACAAAAACTATAATTATACTAAACTGAATTCTTTGAAATATAACTGTTTATATGTATAAAAATGGATTTGGCATTCAATAACCTACAATGGTTGATATGCCATAAAACCAAACCAAACACACACATATAAATATATAACAAATAAATACATATTAGATATATATATTTAATGCGTGGAATATAGACTGCGACCCTGGGTTTCATGGAGTTTTTTGCAAAACAACAATTATCAGGCAGTTAAGAACAAGTGACAACCAACACTCTTATAATACACATATATATATATATATATATGTGTGTGTGTGTGTGTGTGTGGTAGTGTCTTTGACCCTGGGTTTCATGCATTTGGCATTAGTCAGATAGAATGAAAGTTTTCCAAAAAAGATTGATCACGAAGGTTGATTTTTTTGTTCGAAAAGTGGGGGTTATTTGTGTGTATGTGTGCCTAAGTTTGTGTGCTTTTTAATGTTAATATGCTTGTCTATGTACTGTTGGTTGGTTGGGTTTTATGGCATATCAACCTTTGTAGGTTATTTAGCACTAAATCCATTTTTATATAAACAGTTCTATTTTAAACAATTCAGTTTAGCATAAGTACACAGTTTAATTGGTAAAAACATTTCTATTTCAAACTATTCAGTTTAGTCAAACAATTCTTATTAACAACAATTCAGTGTAGTGTAAGTACGGATTCTGTCCACACACAGTTAACTGTCAAAACAGTTCTACTTCAAACAATTCAGTTTTGCATGAATACAGTGTCAATGTAAAAAAAAAGTTCTATTTCAAAAAGTTCAGTTCAGCTTAAGTCCACAGTTTCGTTGTGAAAACAATTCTATTTCAAGCAGTTTAGTTTAGCATATGTACACAGTTTAATTGACAAAAATATTTCTGTTTCACGCTATTCAGTTTAGTCAAACAGTTCTAATTTAAACAATTATGTTTGGAATAGGTATGCTGTTTAGTTCTATTTAACTCATAGATAGGGCCCTGTAATATACCCATACATGAATATGTGAAACGTACATAGAATGTTCATAACATATATACATAGAACATAAGAATCCCGAAACACAAAAATCACTTAATGACTTCTTAGTTCAGGTACAAAACCTTTTATTACCTTTGAGTTAAAGGTTTTGACATAAGGAAGAGAGATGCACAATCTTTCTATGATGACTTTTCCATCTGTCCCCCCTGCACATGTGGCACCCGTAGCGCACAAATTCGTCTGGCCTCAGTGAGCCCCGAAAGTCGACCCTTCCCGTTCGGAGTCTAGTTCTCAACTGACTTTTTTCAAATCCCCAAAATCCTCAGCGCACGCTTCTGGTGCATGACGTCATTCACATCCCCTGGTCCTGGGATTTTTATTTTGACATTTGTGAACGACACATCCTCCCCGCACGTGCGTTAACACCTGTGCTCAAGTTTGCACCTAACTAACCCATATGTTGAGCCGAAAGGTTCTCAGCCTAACTAAACCCAAAGGCAAGATATATAAAATGAAATCCCTAGGCCATTATATTACAGCCCTATCTGGCTGGAGTGGACCTGGGAGCAATGGCAATGAAGTGATGCTTTGCATTTCCCAAAGCTTGAGCATCACTGGAATCTCACCATCATATTGTTCAGTGTCATATCAAGGACACTTGTTTGGGGTGGGGTCTTACCCCTCAGCAGAGGTGCAGTAGGTGTATTCTACAGCCCTAGCTGACAGGGCAACTATGTGCTGTTGCTCACAAATATACTGGCATGCATCTTTACATATATATATATATATTTCTGCTGACTGTTGTTGGGAAGGGGTGAGACAAAGAAAGAGAGTATGGGAAGGAAAGAGTGGATGAGGAGGGGGTAGGAAATGGATTGTTCCCATCAGAATGATTTCTTTTTGTCTTAGTCCAACCTAAATTTCTGATAGCTAAAGGTTTATTTGATATGAATATGAAATGTCTGTTTTGTGGTAAATGATGAGGATGATTAAAATTAAAATCATCATCATGCTACATTTCTTTTATATATAATGATTGTGTTGTCAATTGTTATATAGTTTAGTATTTATGGTCAGGTAATATAAAATAATGTTAAGTTTTGGGTAGCTTTTGCAATAATAATAAATGTAACAATTAAGGTCTACTGGTCTTTGACAATACTGAGTGCTTATAATGCAATAATGTGAAAAAAAAATGTTTATAATTATTGACAATACTAAAATATTATTTACATTTACTAGCAGTACTCCTATGGACCCCCACACATGGCCGGGCAAAAGCAGGACGACCAGCTCAAACATACATTCACCAGCTATGTGAGGATATGGGATGTAGCCCTGAAGACCTGCCAGAGGCAATGAACGATAGGGAGAAGTGGCGAGAGAGGGTCAGGGATATCCGTGCTAGCGGCACGACATGATGAGGATGATTACTAGCAATACTTGTGGGTGTTCATAATGTGATAATGTGGGGAAAATGGTACTTATGGTGGGTGATTCTGTTGTATAATTAGTATGGTTGATACTATACTAATTACACACCAATATGTCTGACCCCTTCCTGACAACAGATAATGGAAATATTTTTATATATCTAAAGATGCATACCAGTATATAAGCAAATATATGTATATATGTACATGTGAGCAACAGCATATACACAAACATATTAACATTCAATAGCACACAAACTTAGACATACATACACACAAATAACACCCATTTTTAAAAAAAAAAATTAACCATATTAATCTGTCTTTTTTTGAAAACCTTCACTCTGTCTGACAAATGCAAAATGCATGAAACATAAGGTCACAGACACTACCTTTTCATATATATATATATATATATATATATATTGTCATCCACAGACAGACTGTTTCATTGTATCACAACTCTTCAGTGATGCTAGACATGTGAGACACTACAAGTTGGGATTGAAACCTGCCTAAATTTAAATCAGGCTGATGACATACTCCTATAGCTCTAAGCCTAGCCTGTGACTCAATGTCGACCCTGGAATTAACGCTTATGTATCAAATTTTGTTTGTTTACATTTTGTGCTATTTGATGCTGGAGTGCATATATATGTATATATATATTTCCTTATATAAATGCTCTATCTTTGATGTTTTGCACGATCTAACAATAGTACAACATTTGGTCCTCCATTAACTCACCAAGTGAGCTACTAAGATCCATAAACCTCTTTTATATATATATGTGGCGCATTCAATAAGTTTCCAGACTTTTTTTGTACAAGCACTTAAATTGTTGGAAACTCTTGAAAATTCACTATGTTATTGCTATACATCTTATGAGATGACGGATCAATTTTTATGATTTCAGCTTCAAATGAACAGCTACAGCAGCAATTGGAATACACCCTACTTGTCACAGCTGCTGGATTTCAAAAATGCAATCTGGACTTTAGAAGAACAATATGCAATAAAATTCTGTTTTAGACTTGGAAAAAATTCCATGTGATGAAAGCTGGATCTACTGCTGAGACCAAGAGACAGAGTTCCCAGTGGAAGCATGCTGGCTCTCCCAAATCCAAGAAGGCCAGACAGAGCAAATCCACCCACAAGCTTTTGATGATCCCATTTTTTTTACAGCACTGGCATGATCTACATCTAAATATATACACACCTATATATATGTTCACAAACATGTATGATCCACAATATAAACATATGTATGTCTATACACATAACCATATACAAGGAGCATATGATAAGTTTCCAGACTTATTTCGTATGGGCACTTTTATTGATAGTACATACATGAAACTCTAGTCTCCTTCAAAGTAATCTCCTCCGGCTGCAATGCACTTGTTGTACTGTTCCAACAGCTTCTGGAAGCCCCCATGGAAGTCCTCTAGTGTGAGTGTGTCAATGACCTTCATCACAGCCTCGTTCATCTCCTCAATTGTCTCATAATGACAGCCTCTGAGCTTAGGGAATAACCAAAAGTCACAGAGAGCAAGGTCTGGACTATAGGGAGGGTGAGGAATTGCCCATCTTGCTCAAATAGTCTGTGACAAGGATGGAGTTGTGGACTGGTGCATTGTCCTCGTGGAAATGCCACTGACCCGGTTTGAAGAGTGCTGGCCTCTTCTGATGGAATCACTTCTTGAACTCCCTTAAAACCTAAACATAGTAACTCTAACCCTAACCCTTTAGCCAATCAAATCTGGTGTATTGACTTCCTTACTCCTCACACACCTCTCATCATCCCTCTCAGACTCCCTGGCTTCCTTGAATCTCTTATGCCACTCAAAAACTGATGCTCGATTCATGCAAGATGGTCGAAAAGCAATCTGAAGCATTCCATACGTGTTTTTGGCAATTTTTCCAAGTTTAAAACAGAATTTTATTGCATATTGTTCTTCTAAAGTCCAGATTGCATTTTTGAAATTCATCAGCTGTGACCATCAGAACTAAACTATGATTATTTAACTGTGAGCAAACAAAAACGGTACTTATGCTCAACTGAATTGTTTGAATAGAACAGTTTATATGAATAAAAATGGATTTGGCATTAGATAACCTACAATGGTTGATATGCCATTAAGCCTAACTAAATTCCATCTAATTCAAGTATTCCTGTCTAATTCTAATTATTTGCACCCAGTTGTATAGCTTCTTGTATTCTTATTTAATAATCAGATGGTTTTAAAAAATTATTTCTATTAGATAATAGTCATTAGTTTGTACACAGTTAAATGGTTTTAAGAAACTAATAATAATAAAAATTTAACCCATAGATGAGACACTAAGTAGTATTACCACTCCATGCAAGAGTGGAAGTGATACTCCATACAACTCCGATATCCAGAACTCGAATCTCACCATTCAATCCAGTTTAGTGGACGTTCCTTGGAATGGTGCAGAGGTCTTAACCCTCCACAAGGAAATACTCTCAGCAGATACTAAGTTTTACATAAATTTTCTTTTAGGTGTTTGTAGTTTGCTATTTCTCTATGATGCTTTCCTGATTGTAGTTTCTTTTTTCTCTTTATTCATTACAACTCGAGAGCATTTTTCAATTACAAATTCTATTCCTATGTCTTTGGTGAAGATGCTGTTTGTATTAGTTTTTCTAGATTGTTTTTATTTTTAGTAAAATATCCAACATTGTAGATTTACATAAGGAGGTTTATTTTTTTCTTACACTTTTATGGATCTATATCCTACTTTGTACTTTCTTAGAATATAATCTGATGGTATCATCTCCATTATGAATGGAAGATGAGATCCTCTGGAAGATCCCTCTTTCTAAGTTGACTTCTACTCAGGATTGTTCTCCTACAGTAAATTCCACTAACTAGTTTTTCATAACATTTATGAAGTTAAGATTTTTAACATTTTCAACCATTCTAATGTCCATGATTGCAGGATTATGCAATATCAATGCTGTAATTAGATTTCTATCTTTGTTTTCACCTTTTTTTTTGCTATCTTTTGATTGATGTACAATAGTTCTTTTGAAGCATCATGTCTGCTCTTTGGAAAGAAGTCCACAGCTTTCACATTTGTTATACATTTCCTTACTTACCAGTAGGGTCAGGATTTTCCACATTTTTTTATTCTATAATAGGTGAGGGAGGAGGTCGTTTTTTAAAGGATATTTTTCAATCAGTATAGTTTTTCCTTACATCATTCCTTCATTAATTTTTGCTTCTTGTTGGTATTTGCATAATCGTTATGCTAGTACATCATCAATCATAGTTAATCATTCATATCATTATTATTTACTCCTTTAGAGTTTTTCACATCAGTGTTAGCTGATGGTTTTTCACTAGAGTTTGAGTGACTGCAAGTCTCCAGGACTCATCTCAGGATTCTGGCCGTTCTCAGCAATGCTGTCATTTGGATAGTCTCTACCTGTCCGCCAACTTCCAAGTCTTCCAGGCCTTTTAATAATCCTTTAGTTATTGTGCCAAAAGCACCAATCCCAATTGGTACAGTGTAACCTGAATATAAGAGACTCATATATAAGTGAAACCCAGATATAAGAGAGATTTTCTCTGGGCCCCAACTTAGAGCATGTGTTAATGTTTATAAAATAGGCCAAACCCAGGTATAAGAGACTTATTGTCCGGTCCCTACAACTCTCTTATATCCGGGTTACACTGTACAATCATTACTCTCATGTTCCACAGTTTTTTCAATTTTCTAGCAAGGTTGAGGTACTTATCCTTCTTTGCACATTCCTTCAGATTTATTCTGTGGTCTGTTGGGACTGCAAAGTCAACAATTTTGCAAATTCTCTTCTTTTTGTTGATTATTATAAGGTCTAGTCTTCTGGCCGGGATGAGGTGATCCATTTGTATGTTAAAGTCCCATTATTATTATTATTATTATAATAAAGAATCATAATGAATTAATAAAGTTCCTTGTCATTTTAAACAAATAAACACTTCATCATTTGTTGTCATATTCATATTTTAAGATTCAATATATGCATTTATCCATCAAGTCCACCATGTGTGACACAAGGTCAATTTTTTTGTAGAGTAAAAAAGGTTTGAATTCAGAATTTCCGTTCCACTAGATTGGCTACCTAACCAACGATAAAAAAAAATCTGCTCTACTATTTACCTCGAGTTTAGATAGAGGGATTAATGCCTTTCTCAATGAAATTAGCATGAAGGGAAACACAAACAGCCTTGCCCAGGATTTTAACTCGAGTCACAGATTCCACTTTCTTAAATGATGACTGTTACACTAAGTGTGCCTCTATGTTTCAGAGGAATTCTTGTTTCTGGCTATAAAACAGAATAAAACAAAAAAATATTAACTAGAGTAGATATGCTATCAACAAATCAATTGCCATGTTACATCAAGGCCACACAGTTCTTGAGATATCCAAAATTGTTGGATATCTTTCTAGACAGGTTTCATTTGTCTTAATGTTGCTCCTGCTTCTGTAACGATACCCCCTCTCACCCCCACATACGTTACATCCTTCTTTTCTAACCTTTCCACTTCTCGGCCGGTGATCAACTAGTGGTTCCGAGGTGGGTAACGCACATTTCTTGCCACTACAAGAATACGATTGAGGGGGCCGGAGAAAATAGAAGGACAAACGAACAAACACGAACAATGCTTGGGGTTAACCAAGAGCAGAAGGAGTTATGCAACACTACATTTTCGATAGCATATATGGACTAACGCTAACATGGATTACTAGCGAAAATTCCACAAAGCAACTGGAATGCCGACATCTTGACTCGATCTTCTTCGCTGGACCCTATCTTCTGCTGGCTCACCTCTCTGCTCGGGTGTCCGGAGTCGACTGCCCCTGTCCATGGTTCCACGCCAACTGCTTGTCAGCTCCTTTCTCCAACCAACTCTCTTTCGTGTCCCCTTACCACTTCCAGATACGGCGAGATTTCAGGTCCAAAAACCCTTTGTCTGGTTTTGCGCCAAAACAGACAAAGGAATCGTCTGCTTGGCGGGCCACCTATATAGCGTTACACTTCTACCTTTAGACTTTTATGCTACAAATTCTTAGCCAATTTATTTCATGTTGCCTCATAAAGTTTTAAGTTAAATGATGAAATTTTAAAATCTTTCTCACCATTAGAAAAAAAAAAAAAATTTTTTTGTATAAGTCCCAGAAAGAAGTTACATTCAATGTTTTATGAACCTATGGGATTATTCTTATCTTGGAAGTTTATTTCTCTATCTTAGCAACATTTAAGCAGATTGAATATAAAAAAAAGTAATTTCAGAAGAGTGATTGACATCAGAAGCATACCATGAATTTAAGATGGTGCTTTTTGTTATCACCAATGGAAATGGACACTGTGAACAGTGTTCAAATCCTTTATGAAGCTGTTTGTATTTATCATTATGCTTATACCCTTGGAAAAAGTATGAATCCAACCTTTCTTCCCTTCTCAGTAAGGCAGACTGAGATCTTTAACCTTATAGAAAAAAAAACTGCATTTAAATCAATTTTGTAACATCCTGCTTTTGTCAGAAGAGTTGGATAAAAAAAAATGAATCAGAGAGTGTATAATATGAAAAGAATCCTCAAAACCAAAATCATTGGAGCTACATCATAACCTAAGAATTATATTCAAAACATTTGGATCAAAACTGCATATATATGTTTCTCAGCTAAAATAGGGAGCATAAAAGTTGGGACTGGCTAACCTCTCAAAACAAGACAAAGAGCTTTACAAGACCTTGGGGTTTGCAAACTATCAGAAATAGCAGTTGATATATGAAATAGAGAGAACTGTCCTCTTTTGAATTAAATAGCTGAATAAAAATATCAAAACAATTTTCATAATGTTTGGATATATCTAAGACTGATTTCTTAGTGTATATATATATATATATATATACATATATATATATATATATATATATATATATATATATATATATATATAAAGGTGCACATATTAAGTAAGAAAGTTATGTTTTTCAAAATCAATTACCAATAAACATTATCATTTTGATGACAAAAAACAACTGGAACTCTAGCGATACTAATTTTTAGTGTGATTTTTGTTATGGTGATATACCCCATAATGTTACTGCATGGACCCTCCCCAACATTATAAATAGTGACTGACTCAATAAATAAGACAAGTGAGTTTAGTCAGTTACCAGTAACCATTAATGTCTGTATTTCCATAAATATATACTGCTGTAAACCTTATATCTCTTTGTGTTATTCATTTCTGGCCCTTCAAGACCATAACACTTATATCTATAATCATACAAATATCATATATGTAACTCGTAACAATATATACATATATATATATTAGTATTATTTGGTCCAGTTAAACTGGAGTTGGGAGGAATTCCATCAGGACAAAAAAACATTCAACAGTGAACATTTAAATTTTCCTGGTAAAGAGCTCAATGTAACTGACATTACAGAGCAATAATTTCTGTAAGAAAAAATCCTAATGTGACCGGTTTTTTTTTTTCTAAAAGATATATATATATATATATATATATATATATAAAATACAGTATAACTATTATATATATCAAAGTTGGATGGTTGGGTTTTAAGCCATATCAACCGTTGTAGGTTATTTAATGCCAAACCCTGTATATGCAAACATATATATATTAAATATGTCTGATTTATAAATGAATAGTTTGTAGGTAACATTTTCAACAAATCAGAGCTCTTTAGTTGGCTCACAGATAGTTTCAAGTAAATCTAACTCTAACAATCCAATTTAATATCAGTCATTTGTTTGCACACAGTTAAAAGGTTAAACAGTTTTATTTGACTCCTAGATGGGACCCTAACAAATACTGTCCCTCTGAGTCAGAGAGGATCGGAGAGTAATGTCAATGAAGAGGTACTCCACATTCCCCAAACCACCAAAACTCACCATCAGAGGGTTTAGTGTCATATCTTTAACTTCTCATCATTGTGGGGTGGGGCTGTATATATAACAATAAAATATAATTATTATATAATATATATATATATATATATAACAGTTAACATATATATACCAATATATATAGACACACACACACATTTTAAATTACAGTATAAGTATTTTTATCCTCATCAAGTCATGCTAAAAACACAGAATTCACTGACTTTCTCTCATCATCAATCCCTATTATACATTCCTCTTGGCAGGTCTTCTAGACGACATCCTGTCTCCACACAAAGCTGAAGTAAGTCAACCAACACTGGTATTACCGTAAGAGGTCATAAGAGAATATTGCTTATGAGCTCATCTTTGCTTATCCACTTCAGCTCCACTTCTTGTCTTTCTAACTTGAATGATTTGTGAGATCAGAGGTAAGTGGCTATACCGCTGCAGTTTTGAGGGGTGTTGCTTCTGGATTTGTTCAAGACAATATGCATCATTCTTATGTATTTCCTATTTAGCTTTTGACTCAATGTGTTTCGCTTAGTGTTCATAATATACATATAATACTTATATATAATAGTTTATATAAGTAAGTTGGCAGCTGTAGTCAAGAGCAACCCAAAGGCACCCTTTTCAATAGCTACTCCTTTCCCTGGATTGCTCCAATTTACCCTTGATACATATCTTATAAAGCTGTGTGTTAAGCAAGGAGGTATCAAGAAGCATTTTTAAAGTCTTGGGTATGACGTGACCTGGGATTGAACCCAGGTCTCCCGGACCATTGGTGAACATTCTACCCACTAGACCAATGAGCCAGAGCTATATATATATATATATATAAAATACAGTATAACCATTAAATATATTATGTAACTATTATGTACATATCATAATACAGTATAACTATTCTATATGTATGGCAATACAGTCTAACTTAAAAATATATATATATATATATATATAATAAATTACACACACATTTGAATGCACCATCGTATTTGAAAAACGAATATTTTAAAAATTCATGATAGATTGGTAGGTTAGTTTTTATGGCATATGGCATATCAACCCTTGTAGATTATTTAATGCATCTATTTATGCATTTTGTAACTGAATAGTTTGTTGGTAACATTTTAAAGAAACCAAAGCTCATTCATTTGTGCAGTTAAATGGTTTCACATATAGCTATCAAACACTAAAAATTCAAATTAACATCAGTCATTTGTTTACACACAGTTAAATGGTTAAAATGTTCTATTTGACTCATAGATGGAACCTTATCAGGTAATGCCACTACAGGTTAGAGTGGACTAGGGAGTAATGGCAATGAAGGAGTATTCATCTTTCACCAAAGCTCCAAGATTGAAGCCTCACCATCTGATGCAATGTAGTGTCATATCCAGGACTTTCATTGGAAGGAAATCTTAACTTTCTGCAGAGATGCAGTTAGTGTAGTCTACAGCCCCAGTCAACTGATATTTTATGCTGAATAAAAAGGCAGCATTGCCAAAGAAAGCAAGAAAGAAAGTTAGCAATGAATGAGGAAAGACATTAATAGTGAAATCTTGTTAGATCTAACAAGAAAATAAAGTATTAAGAAATAAAGAGGAAAAAGTACTCAAACTAATGGAAAAGAATAAAAAGAAAAACTGCAAGAGAATAATTGATGAAGAAAAAAGAAATGAAATTTTGCAAAAAAGCAAAAGAAAAAAAGCAGATCAAAAAATGATGAAAAAGAAAAAAAATGGGAAATGAGAAAAAAAAAAAATTTTAAATTAAATGCTAAGAATTAAAAAAATAAACACAGAAATAAAAGAAAAAAGAAAAGACTTTTCGTTCTCTTTTAAAGAAAAAAAAAAGCAGTGAAAAATACACAGAAAAATGAAAAAAAAGAGCTAGAATATAAAAGAACAGAAAAAAATGAAAAAGGATTGATTAAGAAAAAAAAATGCTAAGGAAGAAAAATAGATAAAAGAAAAAATCTTTTTAAAAAAGAGAAAACCCAAGACAGAATTGATAAAAATAAAAGTAGAAAAGAAAGAATGAGAATGGGGAAAAAAAAGCTTAGAATTTGAAAGAAAGAAAATATTTGAACAAAAATTTAGAAAAAAAAACAATGAAAGAAAAGGAGAAAAATAATCAAGTTCAAAGAAATTTATGAATAATTCTTTCAAAAAAAAAAAAAGAAGATCAAAGAAAAGACAACAAAGAAGAAGACAGGAGAATAAGCATTTGAATATGATACAAAGTCTCTCCTGATGGTTGAACATCCATCTCTTCTCTGCAAGAGGCGTAACTTTTTTCTACTCTATCTTACTGATAACTTTAAGCACTAATACACATAATATCATATCCACTGGTAATAAACTTAAAAAAAAAAAATTAATAATAGGAGTAAATAAACAATTCCAGAAACTCCATTCAAAAAATCAGAAACGTTATCACAACCCCAAAGATACCATCGGTTTTTTCCTTCTTCCTTCATCCCCTTTTTTTTGTTTTATTATGTTTAATTGATCTCCTTATACTTACAAAGACACTTCGTGTCCTGACCCCCAAGGCCTCTTTATTATGTATGATCTGCTAAAGAAATGCATTATATTTCCATTATGATTTTTCACAGACTGAAACAAGTATTCAAATTCATTTTATTCCAGGCCATGCACCAATCTTTTGTGATTTTTAGGGTTAGCACTTTCAGTTTTTATATACAAATATCTTTGTGGATCTATACAAGTATATTCTCATGATGTTATCCCAGCATGTGATAGATTTGTTTCAGGCAATGGTGAGGGTTAATATCTTTATAAAAAAATACCTAATTACTGGTCAAGCTATATCTAAGTGTTTTAAACATTAGATTACACATTGTAAAGTAAATTGTTTACAGTCCACAAATTGGTTTGACTTTGATTAATAAATGTCTGCTGCACTTCAACTGATTTTAATGGCATGTCAAAACAACGAAGAAATTTAGGAATCATGTTCATATTTTGCATTTGTTGTACAATTATTTCTGAAGAGTTTTTATTTCTTTTGCATAAGATTATGTGATATCAAGTATTCCTAATTAATACAAATAATTTTCAATGTTGTATGCTTTCAAGTATTTCACTTTGATACTAAGAATTATTTGGTTTCAAGTGATTATTTTTATTTAATAATAGTGATTTATTTGCATGAAGTTGTACGGTTTCAAGATACTAATACTAATCCTTAATAAACATTTTTAACTTCAAATAACTATTCTTAATACACACAATCTATAGTCATATGTTATTACACATTCTATCTAATTCTAAAAATTTACATCCAATTATATGGTTTAAAGTAACTACTTTTATTTACTTATCTTTTATTTTCTCACAGTTATATTATATCTAGTATTTCTATTTAATACCAATAATTGGTACATACTTGTATGATTTCAAGCATTTTTATTTCATACTAATATTTTGTAAACAATTATTTGAAGCCCACTTAGCTGGGTCAGTAGAATATGCTAACTGCATCTCTGCTGAGAGCTAAGACATCCCCACCCAGTTGTGTCCTGGATATAACCCTAAACCATCAGATGGTGAGGCTCCAATACTGGGGTGTTAGGGAGAGTACTCCTTCATCGTCCTTACTCCCAGGTTCACTCTGACTTGGGGTGGTAGTACATGTTAAGGTCCTATCTATGCATTAAGTAGAAATATTTAATCATTTACTTATTTTCTCTATTTAAAACCATTTGAGTGCAAACCAACGAATGTTTAATTTAACTACACATATTACATAATAATTATTGAAACCATTTAACTGTGTGCAAATGAAGGAATAATATTTAATAGAATTATTAGTGTTAGATGGCAATACTTGAAACCATTTAGTGTCCTGGGTATGACATTAAACAATATCTGATGGGGGAGCTCCAATCTTGGAGTTTAGGGAATGTGAAGCTCTTCTTCATTACCATTACTCTCAAGTATATTCTGACCCAGGGTGGTCCTACTTATTAGGGTCACATTTATGGTGCCTTGTGGCATCCCATTGTACACAAGTGGGCTATTCTATTACATAGATCGTCATTGGCTGCTTGTAAGTAAGTGAAAGTATTTTATTATATAAACCAGCTTCAGTTTAGCATTGTAAGGAGGACTGCATTGAGCTACAACATGCTTTATTTTTGTCTGCCAGCTGGACGCTTTATGGAGGCATGTGTTATTGTTATTCTACATCCCCCCCATCGCGCGAGAGTAGTGGTCTTTGGGGTTCCTTTAAACCTGGCTGGTTGTGTGGAAGTAGTCTGGACAATGCCCGAGGGTTTTTTTTCTACGTCATTGAAGATGGCTGAGCAGTGTTTGATGTTTTTCCAGTGCCCATTGTTTGCAGCACTGGGCGCGGCGCTAGGAATGGGGTGGGGCTGTTGGTGTTTCGAGTTTTCTGAGGAATCCAGCCGGTTGTTGGTCGTTGTATTGTCACTTTTTGCCCCTTTTGAAGGGGACATAAGGTGTGTGTTGTTTTGTTATATAGCTCTGTAAGACGAGAGAGGATTATCTCGCGATTTTTTGCTGCAGCTATCCAATCTGCGTGTGGCTTGTAGAGGGTGGGGTTGGGATGGTATAAAGTAACGTAGTCGGTGGTGGAGTAGCAGTTGAGCGGGGGATAGTCCGATATTTTGGATGGGTGTATTCCTGTATTGGAGGATGGCTCTTGCTGCGCGGTCATTGTCCAGCGACCCTTGAGCTCCTGTGTTGCCACTTATAATTCTCTTGGCTGACATGACAGCGAGCTCTGCCCGACCATTAGATTGTGGGTAGGCGGCTGATGACAATCTGTGTTTAACAGCCCAGTCTCGTAAGAACTGTGTGAATGGGAGGGATGTGAAGGATGGTTCGCCATCGCTGCTGAGTTCTTCAGGGGCGCTATAGCTTTGAAAAATGTCTCGGCAGATCGAGATAAGCCTTGACGCATTGGCTTGTCCGTGGCTTTGGTGATATAGAATCAGCCAGCCTATTAATCTATCGGCACATGCTAAGTACCCATGGTTCCCGGCATAGAAGAGATCCATAACAATCTGCTGGAATGGCCAATCATGAGATTGTGTGAGGTTGATTGGCTCTTTTGTTTGACTAGGGACAATTTTTGTGCAAAACATGCAACTTGCTCTTGTGTTACGGATTGAGGCATTCATCCCTGGCCAATAAACTGATTCATTGGCGCGGGCCTTCATGCCGACTTCGCCTTGGTGTGCAGAATGTAAACTACGTAGTACATTTGCATGCTGGGAAGTGGGGATGACAATTCTGTGGTCCAAGAGGACTAACCCATCGTCCACGCTGAGGCGCTGCCTCACTTCCCAGTACTCGCGGATCTCGGGTACAGTGAGGCTGCGTGTCTTCTCGAATCCGTTTTGTATGGTGTCTATTAATTTTTTGTATTGCAGGTCACTGCATCCTGCTGCACGGATAGCGTCTGGTGAGATGAATGCTGCATTGTCGCTTGCCCCGAATGATGATAATAGAGTTATTGATTTGACCCAGTCGTCCATGTCGTCAGACTCTATGATGTCTAATTGGGAGGGTTCAGTTGGGAATCCATTTAGGAGTTCCTGCAAGATGACCGGTGGGTTGCGAGAAACAGCATCGGAGGCTTTGTGCCACTTCCCAGGGCAGCGTTGGATGGTAAATCTGTACCTGAGTGTCTTTTCTTTTAGTCTAAATAATCGGGAGTTTGAGATTTTGCTGAGGTCCCTATCTCCGAAAAGCCCCTTTAAGGTTCGGACAACTCATTACGAATATCCGACACTTTTCCAATGCCCACGCAATTGCTGCTGCCTCGCCCTCGATAGGTATGTATCTGCGTTCAGCATCAATGCAGAATCTGCTGCCGCCAAATATAAGGTGCCAGCCTTCAGGGCAGCAAACTGGAGCTTTGTCAGTCGTGCACATGTGATATTTTTGCTGCAATAGGAAGCCCATTCCCTCTTTGCTCCAATCTGGGACGAGGCAGGTTACTCGATTTTTTTCGAATGTCGAGATACCTTTTTTGACTAAGTCAACTACGACTTTTTTTGAATGCTCGAATGCATCTTCGAGGCTGTTGTCCCATACAAAATGCGAGTCGTTTGACGAGATCGTGAAACAGGAGCATGACTGGGCCGAGTGAATACGCCCAAACGACTTGATTAACTAGCCCGAACCATGATCTGGCATCGGTTAGTGTTCTTGGAATTGGGAAGCTTAATATTACTTCGAGCATGGATTCGGAAGGGGTTATACCAGAGGGCGTTATTTGGAGGCCTCCAAATTGCACCGTTTCTTGGCAAAATTGGAATTTCTCTCTGTTGAGCATGATTCCGTTTTTTGCGCAATGAAGGAGAAAATCGAAAGTGTGAAAGAAGGCCCCTTCGATGTTAGAGTCGTAGAGTAGGGCATTGTCCACGATCTTTACTTTGCGGGGAACGTCTTTTATTACCTCATCGTACCTTCGGGTGTAGGCATCGCCAGATGCAAGGTAGCCTTGTGGCATCCTTAGGTACATGAATCTTCCCTATTCTGTAATGAAGGTAGTGAGTGGCAAGGACTCCTTGTCTAGAGGAACAGAGTGGTACCCGTCAACAGTATCCAATACTGTTTTCTTTTGATTAGGTGGCACCTGTAGTGCTATCTGGAACGGTGACCCCGTGTGGTGCGTCTCACGTTTGCACTGTGAATTTAAGTGTTGGTAATCAATTGTTCTTCGTGGCTTGGCTTTTTTTTGGCAGTAATTACCATAGTGCTACACCAATCTGTGGGAATGCCGACGGGTACTAGGGTTAGGATACACCTTTTCACGTCTTCCCAAAGGGCCTGTCTCACTGGTTCTTTGAAGTGAAATGGCACAGGGATTGGGTTATGTCTGGCTTTGGGGACTGCTCCTTCTTTCAGGTGGATATGAGCAGCGGGGCCAGACATTAGTGGGAATTCCCCATTCTTCCTGAAAGATGTACAAGTGAAGTGCTGTAAGAGCCATTCCTTGAGCCTAGGAATGTTTTGTTCTGTTGGGGGAAAAGGCAGTTTTTTGGGACATGTTGGTAGCTGATCCTTGACCTTTTGTTTTGAGCTAGTATCCAATTCCTGGCGAATGCTTGCTGATGGTAGATATTGCATTGCCATATCTGCTTGGGGTGACGTCGTGGCCGCTGGGTTTGGGAAGTCTTTGGGCAGTATCCCTATGTTAATGCAGGCTGCTTTGCTGAAATACAGCATTTGGGGTTTTTTGTTTGCATATGTACAGGGCTTGCTTGGTTATCTTACCCTAGACATTGAATTCCATGGGAAGCCAGCCTTGACACATGAGTGTAAAGCCTCCCACAGCTCGAACGACTTTCCTAGATGGGATGAGGTTGTTTGTAGACAGTCCCATATTCCGGAAATGCTTAAGTCCTCCGAGGCATATGGTAGTTCCACTGTCGGGGAAGATCGCCATCTTAGTGCTGCGATTCCTGGGGATGTCCCTAGCTTGTCTGGGATCTGGCTTTGGCGAGAATGAGACGACGTATGCCTCTATCTCCATTATTTGGCTTGTATCCTTAGCCGTGTATGTACCCGTCGTCTGGTTAAAGGTGATATCAGCGATGAGTGTGTCCATGGCAGCCTCATTAGCCTCCAGGCCCTTCCTAACTACTTGTGCCACTTTCTTTGCCCGGCATACCCTCGATAGGCGGTTAGGCTTTCCACAATTACTACAGGCCTGTCCCCATGCTGGGCATTTTTGCTGGCGAGACCCGGTCCTCGGGGTGCCATGTAGGTGGCTGCCACAACACCCACAGATCTGGCGGTTCGGTTTAGCCTCATAATTGGGATAGGCGTTGGTACGGGTGTCCCCTTTGTTGGCCTGTGGCATGCTCTTCTGTCTGCGGTATGTTGATAGCCGGGCAGAGGTTGTGTCAGAAGCATCAGCCATTGAAGTTTGGTCTCGCAATGCTGATTCAAATGCCTCAGCATGGCAGACATTTTGTTCGAGGGTTTTGAGGGTTCCAGCTTTGGCCTATAGGTCGGCCTGGAGTGCGTCATTTTCGACCCTTTGGATGATCTGGTCCTTAATGTATATATCGGACAGACCATGCTCACACGTGGGGCATGAGAAGCTACAGTCAACAGCTACAGCTCTAAGGCGGACAAGGTAGTTCTATATTGGCTCACCCTCGTCCTGAGACATGGAGGCAAAAGCAAGGTGATGGATAATAGGGTTTGATCTCTGGGTGACCAAGGCTTCTACCATATCAAGAAGCTTATCTGGATCAGTGGTGAAGAAGTTGGGATGGGTATTGATTATGGCGTTTTGCACAGCCTCGTCAGCACAATTATATAGGTGGATATTGAACTGAGAGCTGGGCATATTTGTCATCTTGGTGAAGACATCCCAGTCAATTCGAAATTTTCTAAATTGTTGTGAGGTCATCTCAATATTGAGATTGGGGGGCTTGGCTGCCAGTGCTTGGATGCGAGTTGACCGAGCAGTGGCCTCTTTAGCCTGCTTAAGGATGCACAGGGCTTCTCCCATTAGTGTGACTCCTAGCTCCTTCAGCATAGAGTGATCCAGTATTTGAAGGCTCTTGATTGTCAGCTTCTCGTCTGCAAACTTTGTCGCATGAGTTTTGGCAGAGTCGGTGGATATCCCTGCTTCAATGAAGAAGCGTTACCAATCATCAGGTGTCATAGATCCTGTTCACAGCGCCATGTAGGATTTGTCAGGTTGTGTAGGGCAATTAATTGCGATAGCCGAGAGTAATTAATCGCATTAACAACGAGCAATCAGTCATGAAGACAGGAAACTCAATTCCTGATTGAGGAACCGGAGCTATTTATGGTGCCTTGTGGCATCCCATTGGGCTATTCCATTGCATAGATCGTCATTGGCTGCTTGTAAGTAAGTGAAAGTATTTTATTATATAAATCAGCTTCAGTTTAGCATTGTAAGGAGGGCTGCACTGAGCTATGACCTGCTTTATTTTTGTCTGCCAGCTGGACGCTTTATGGAGGTATGTATGATTGTTATTCTACAATATATTCAATATATATATTTATATAAGTATAAATATTGTTTAGTATTAAATAACCTACAAGGGTTGATATGCTATAAAACCAACCAATCCGATAAAATAAAATGCAATTTTTTCCAAGTAGCAGTCATGTTAATTTTACTATATGGATGCACCACATGGATGTGGATAAAGCATAAAGAGAAAAAGCTAGATGGGAATTGCACAAGAATGAGTCATATTTAACAAAGCCTGGAAGTAACATTCCACAAAGCAACCCCTTTCATATGGCCTTGTGCCATATCTAAGCAAGATGCCTTGTAAATTACAACACTCCACAAAGTACCAGCTGTATGGCCACATACCTCCCATCACTAAAACAATCCAAATAAGAAGGACAAGACTTGTAGGACACTGCTCGAGAAGTAATAACGAACTCATAAACGACTTTCTCATGTGGAACCCTTCACACAGACGTCCAAGTGTTGGACAACCAACTAGAATCTATCTACAACAGCTCTGTATGGACACTGAAAGTAGTCTACAAGACCCGCTGGAAATGATGGATGACAGAGACGAATGGTGAGAGAGTCAGGGAAATCCATGCAAGCAGCACAACATGATGTTGATGATGATATGGTTTTAAATAACTAATAATAATCCTTAGTAAACAATTAGCATCATCATCAAGTTACCTGATTCTTTCTTACTATCCTTTGCCATCATCCATTGCTTCTAGTAGGTCTTCTTGACAGTATCCAGTGTCTGCACTGAGTCGATGTATATAACTCCTTGCTGGCCAGAGTGTGAGAGTCAGTAAGGGAACATTGCTTATGTGTTGATCCTTACATCTCCAACAAGTGCTCTGCATGTCTTGTTTGCCTTGCATGGATGATTTACAAGATGGAGGTAAGTGGTTAGACAGCTACTGTTTTGTGATGAGTTGCTTCCAGGATTTGTTGAACACAGCACTAAGCATCCCTGTATAGTTCTCATCTAGCTTTTCCTCCATGCTTTATGTTAGCATTCAGGTAGTGCATCTATACAGTAGCACTGATACAGCTTCAGCTGAGAATAAATCCCATTTTATATTATCAGAGATCAGGTTTCCACCTGATCACTAACCTGCCAATAGCAGTCCACACCTTCAAGATGAGATATTGGTGCTCTACTAGCTTCAACTAACTATTCTTAATACAAATTATCTTGAGTTTTAGGACATTAAATATTCTGTCTAATGATTTTTAAACCAATCTATTTGAGCTTATAATAAGACGTAGGAGTAATGGCAATAAAGAGATACTTGACACTTTCCAAATCTCAGAACTGTACTTAACTTGACATTTACAGAGATTTTGCAAAGAGAGACAACCAAAAAGTCAAAGTTGACGAAGAAATTTTTTTCTTGCTGTAATTAAAACACTAATTCTTTCATTGACACATTTTCAGTAATTCCCAATGCTGCATTTTCCATTGAAAATGATTGTTTCAAGAGAAACTTTACTTTAAAATTTTCTAATGTTAATATCATGAACTGATATCAAATTTGTCATTGCTAATGTCATTCCATACCAAGATTAAATCAAACTTAATTTCTTCCAAAATCAGCTCAGTATAAAGCAACAGGTATTGTTTACCTCTACAAATTTTCCAGATGAACACTTCAAAGGAATAATTTGGTGTGAAAACAACAAAACTTTTCTCTGCAAAATTTACCAAAGTGAAATAAAAATTTGACTATTTGTGCATAACACAATGTCAAGAATTCAACTTTGTTGTACAATGTACCACTAAAGGATTTGGAATGTTGTTGCACACAGCAATGAAAATGGTAAAAGACCCATTCTTTGTCTATAAAAGCTATACACTTCTCTATCAATTCCACTCCTGTTCACATCTATCATTGTATCTCAATCCCTACTACTTTAAATATTTATCTCTTCTTTTATTCAGAATATATTAGAAAAAATTCTCTTGCAAAATGATCAAATTTCTTATCATTAATGATCTACCAGAGCAACATGTTAACCATTAGGTTATGGCCTAAGTTGAGCAAAATACAAAAAAGAGAATAAAAATGAAATAAAAGAAAAATGTGCTTGAGGACAATTGAGGGAAGCTGATGAGTGGAGATTGACAAATATCATGTCCTGCATATGACACTTAACTGCAAGCGATAATGAAGCTTCAGTTCTGGAGTTATGAGGAAAATCATCTGTTTTGCGGCCATTACTTTTAGGTCCACTCCAACATTGAGTGGTAGTACTTATTTGAATTCAATCTATGGGTCAAACGGCTTTGTTTGAAGTAATGTTTAAAATGAATTTAAACTACATTGAATCTTAAAACATGGATACAGCAACTAAGTATGAAGTATTTACCTAATTTAAATGATTGTGAAGATATATTTTTGTACTGTATATATTTGTACACCATAACTGTCAAACTGTCTTTGGCATAACATAATCCAGTAAGGGTTGATATACTAAAGAATAAATCAATTAAGTAATTTTGCATCTATTTACCAATCCCTTCACATAGGCAGCTTACTACCCGAGGTCAATTTTTTCAGCGATGTTTAGCAGGTTTGAATTTAGAGTTTTCCTTGCTGTAGACTGATTGTCATACCGAGGTGAAAGAGCCCAGTCTGCCCAACAATTTCCCCATGCCTGGAGGAAGAATAGTTGGATTCCTACCTTTCTTAATATTATAATTGGTATTTGAAATGTAAAGTCTTGTGTAGGATTTGAACTCAGATCTCCATGTTCATACATTAGAACAATTACTTTTACACCATAAGCACCAATTTTCTATTTTCGCATCATTCACTAACACCTGAAATTTTTATAATATATGATCTGAGAGCTTTCACTTTTAAGCAGTGGATAACAAAGTTGTCTGATGAGCCATTGATAAGTTTTATAGTTCTGGTGATTTTATCCCAGACTAATATTGCTTTATAAATGTTGGAAAGGTTTACAGTTGGTTTTACATGCAAATCCTTGTTGTATTGTTTTATTTATCTGTTTAACAATTTGGGCCTTCATTTATATACAGTACAAAATCTATTTTCACAATTATTTTAAACAGGCAAAAACATCATACTTAGTTGCAATATCAATGTTTTAAGAGCCAATATAATAATTTAATTCAAAATCATTTTCAATCTCTAACTGATTTATTTAAGGCATTGATGGGATTTTAATAGAGATGACCACTTCAAGCTAGAATGGACTGAGAAATAATGATCATGAAGAAGTGACTTCATTTTTTCAAGAGTTAGAGAAGTGCATTCTCACTAGCTGTTTAATGTTAGACACAGGAATTTTTTTTTTGCTAGGTTTTATCTTCTGGGGATGTAGTTTGCATATTCTATGTCCTACCAATAAGGACAGCTTAGTAAAAGGGTGCCTTAACATGGCTAAATATTTCACATGCATAAATTTATGAAAAAGAATATTTCATAAGCAAAAAATTGCATTTTTAAACATTCCTCTTTATGTTATTAAATATTTATAATATTTGGGTGTTAAAAATGCCTCTCTTGATGATCCTATTACCTGTTTTGGTTGTGGGGATGCTACTTATGTGGTGAGTCTTGGGCAGGAATAGCCTGGCAGAAACTATCCCTCTCCACATTGACAATTCATTCCAATTCCATGTTTTCCTTCTCCGAGATTGATTCTCGTACCAAGAGCCCAAATAGTACCACACTTCAGAGGTCATCCATCACTGATATTTGTAAAGAAAGGCAAGTGAACAAGTTGTGAACTATGACGTTCAAAATATATTATTTTTTATCAATAAGAGAAAAAGATAAGAATGCTAAGTTGATAGAATTTATAATAACGAGAGGTCTTATATGTAAGTTTTATATACATGGACAATCGATGCAATTTGTTCATAATGCATTTGTCTATTCATTAGCAAGAATAATGTCCTTTATTGAATTTATATATTGCTTACCACTGCAGAAGGTTCAGCTCAGTTGTACATCCTGTGACAATACATCCTTTTAAAAATGACACAAAGCTTAATGTAATAAAAAGTATTATGTTAGATTATTTTATCATCACAAAAGTTTCCTATGCCTTTTTAGAGGGACAAATTTAACAATTTGCAGGCAGAACCAGTTTGATCTAGCACTGCCATTGGTCCCAAAGGCAAACTTAATTATAGAATAAATTATAGATCTCCAAATTGTCAATTTGTTTCCCCATTCAAGATCATTTCCCATCAGCATGCATTAATTTTTTCAAAGAATTCATAGCACCAACATTTCATCAACTAAGACAAGTGAGCAATGGTTATTAAAATTTTAACTGCTCTAATCATTTCCTTCAAACATAATTATTCTGCTAATTTGCATGTTTCAATGTCACAAGGAGAAAATATTTTTGTTAAAAATCACCAAATTAAAATTTTTTTTACAATTTTTGATTGATTTTAAAGGTGTGTCAATATGCATGGGGTTATTTTATTCCCAGAGGTTAGTTAATAGCAGACCTTGTTTACATTTAAATTTTTTGTATGATTTCTTTTGTGACGCAATTGTTTTATATGAAGTCTGCCAATCAGATTCAAATAATTTTCAAGCTGATCTACTTGAATTGTAGATGAAATCCTCACAAGTTTTCTATCACTCCAGATCAAAGTGGATTAGGGAGTAATGGTAACAAAGAGTTAATTCCAGAACTGGAGCCTCACCACCAGATGTAGTTTCATATCCTATTCAGGACAGCCCTTTTTAGGGAAGTCTTATCCCTCTGCAAAGGATAGAGTTAGCATATTCTAAGCCCCAATTCTTGGGAGAGATAATCTAGGGATTTTTTTCACCTTCTCTATATTTTTATACTTTTTATAAAGGAAAAGAAAAGTGCATCTTATTGAATGGATATATATTTATATTCCCCACCTGTTTACATGAAAAGACAAGGTTTCTTTAGTCAATGACCATTTCTGTTCTTCTTTACCATTTTATAACCAGTTTCCCACAACCTGTTCATATCATTTCCACATGACTGATTTTCATCTTGAAATCAACACTCAAGACTAATTGATTTTTCAACTGCCTCATTTTTTTTTTAGTTTTACTGCCAACATATTAATTTATAATTAGAAACTAATTAGCAATTATGCTACATTACTTCCAAACATTAACCAGCTTTGTTGCATGAATTTCTGATTTAATCAGAATATAAAGATAACCAAACTTTATCAGTATAATTAAACAACAGGAAATCCTTCAATGTTTCATCCCTAATCTTTTAATTATAATGCAGATAGATATATAGTTTGTGTAAACAAGAATTATAGCATAAAGTTTGATGGTATCAGTGTGATATTAACTCAAGTGTATCATAATTAACATGCTTCATATACAACAGTTTTGATGCATACCAATTTGTAGTACCAAATATATCATTGTGTCAGTTTGCAAATTCTTGTCATTCTGTCTATATTGTCAAGGCATTAAATGATGTAAAAATATTTTACTTTCTTTTATATTTCCTCAAAATATTTCTGGGCCAAATGTGTCCAGAAAGAAATGTTTGGTTTTATTGATTAATTTTATACCAAAGCTTTTGCTTTTTAAGCTATTAGGAAACTACAGTATTGTTGAGATTGTCCAGAATTTTAAGAAGAGTAATTGTAAACAAAGCTTCCTTTATCTATTTTAATCAGAATAATTTGCCAACAGTCATGGTTTCAGATATTCCCATCTAATACTAATAATTTGAACACTTTTATATGGTTTCAAGTATTCCTTTATCATATTAAGAATTTTCAAACACCCGCATAATATATATATATATATATATATATATATATGATTTCTTTAGCTGTGCACATACATCTTAATAACTTTTTGAGGTCAGATCGCAACATAGAATAGAATTGTTGTTTGATTTTACAAATGCTAAAAGCAATATTTTTTTTGATTAGGTTAATACAACTTATCTGCACAGTTATATGGTTTCAAGTATTCCTATCTCATACGAATAATTTTGACACAATTATCTGATCCCCAGAAACTATTCTAACTTAATAATAATCGTACTTATACAGTTTAAAGTATTCCTATCAATTAACAATAATTTGTCCACAATTATATGGTTTCAAGTATCTAATCAATAATCCTTCATAAACAATTACAACTTGAATTAACTATTCATTATAGAAAGCATTTGCACATGATTATATAGTTTCAAGTATTTCTATCTAATGCTAATAATTTTCAAAAATATTGGTTTGTCTTATAAATGAGACCCAAACAAGTACTACCACTCAGGGTCAGAGTGAACCTGGGAGTGATGGCAATGAAGAGGTGACTCTACACTCCCATCAAATGCAGTTTAGTGTCATACACAGGACATCCTTTTTTTGTGGGAGGGGTTCTTAGATAAGATGCATTGAAATCATAGTGAGAGTTTTATCAAGATTACTGTTTTTTTCATCTATTTCACAGGTGTATATTCATGTGAGAACATTGACAGATGTCTATGTAATTAAACCAGAACATGTATTTGTTTACTTAAGAAACATAGCTGAGATCATATAAAGGGGTCAGTTGAAGACACTTGGATATCAGAAAATCATTTTCTTTCAACAAATGAATATGTCAGCGGTTCATTTTTCATCACTTCTTTTATGACAGATTAACTCTTTTAAAAACATTCCTTAATAGAAACTTTCTCTTGATGTTGACCTAAGGTCAAAACTAGTGGAGAACAATCAAAACATAAGTAACACAAAATAAATATTCCTATTTGTCTTATCATTTTTGTTCACACACATATATATATATATATATACACATGCACACACTCACAGAGTAATTAAAAAAATGTTAATACTCTTATGGGAGTACCTTTATGATATAATTTTAAACAGTCTCCATATGTCCATTATCTGTTAACACATTCTTGGAATGGGATTAAAAAGTTTAATATTTCTATGGGAGTCTATTTATTAGAAAAGTAAACCTGGTATAACTGAGAGCACCTGAGAAAGATTTCAATAAAATCTTGATTGGAATGTTGTTCAAGTAGAGACTTTAAAATCATTATATCATTAAGAAGCTGCCATAGAAATGTTAACATTTTTTAACAGTATATATCACAGACACAATAATCATCTCTTTATTGGCAAAATTAACTGTTTGAAAGTAATTTGAAAATGACCAGTATTTTTAAGACATAGCCAATATACATTAAATCATTTAAACCTTCAAATTTTGTTTAATAATGTTTCTAGAACTATACTAAGATATGCAGCATATTTTTCTTTGTAAACTCCAAAGGAAATCTGTAGAATTCATATTTGTAACAGGAACATGACTACAAGATTGGGTAGAATATCTTCTTTTGGTAGTAAAACCTTGGCAATGAAGTGTGGTGAAAATATTAACTCCTGTAAAGGTTATCTCTGAATATTTACATATTCCAGATTTTAGCCTTGTTATTTTTACAATTTCTTATCTTGTTACTTTTATTCACTAAACATTTTTGGGGCTCTTTCCACTCCATTTTATTTTTCTTGTTGTTTTCTGTGTTTGGCTGTACGAGGTTGTGAGCAAATCTCCTCACAAATCAAAGGTGAATTTTATTCTCTTTGGCTAACAGCTGCCACCACATCATCACAGAAGTTGCAAAACAAGCAAATACTCTGTCTAAAAAGGAAGCAGCTGTAACACTTTTTCCTTCAAGAGATTTTCTCTCAAATCCCAGAAAACAGCATAGAATAAGCCCAACCTTGCTAAGAGATTGGACAATGCTATTAAAATAACACCAAAAAAAAAAAAAATAAAAAAATTCATAATCTTTTGCTTTATTTTATATGCACCCCCAAAATATCCTAATAAGTCCTCTTCCCTTTTTTTTTATTCAAGCCCAAAATATTAAAAAAAGTCAAATGTGGTGTTTCAGAAAAATTGATATCATTTCATAATCTACTCACTTGACCAATTCTTGTTCAACAGAAAGAAATAACTCCAAATTCTACATTTAATGTTTTATGCTTATTTTCTTTCTTTTCAACTATAGAAATGCTATTCACTTGAAAAGAAAAAAAAAACGTTTAAACATTAAACTGAATTCTGAGTTCTGTCCAAATTCGAGATCATTTGAACAAGAACTTGTCAAATTATTAGATAACGAATAATATCAAATTTTTTGACACACACTTTATTTTTAAATGATACTGCAAAAACATTTGTTTCAGCCAAATATATATTTATTTATTTATATATATATATATATATATATATATATATATATATATAACAAGCCCTGATCAAAATTTAATTCCAAAATAGAAATTTCATCTTGATACTTACCATAATATTCTTTTTTTTTCTTTAAAATTTAGTTTTATCAAACAAGTTTCCAAATAATTTTTGATGGTTTTAGAACAGGGAAAACTATAAACAGAAAAGAAATTTGTATATGGTATAAAAAAAAAGAAAAAAAAAAAGAAAAATAGAATTTCAAAATAAAATGAGTAAAATGATAAAAATGAAAATACAGAATATAAATTTACATTTTTCCCATTATGCATCTTGAAATATGACTGAAAAATAAAAACCCAGTCATTCAAATTAAAAATTTATATTTTTATGTGTAAAATATTTTAAACAATGTACAGATACTACACTCTTATGATCATTGAAACAGTAAGTGATACTTTGTTCAGAAGAAGAATGAAGATACTCTGATCATAAGCATTTCGATAATTTTCATCTGTAATTATTTTAGAGAATATTTAGTGATACTATTTTTTCTGTTTTTGCATAATTTTCATATGTAAAAGGAAAGTTTTCTAACTTAACTCAAAATTGTACAGTATTTTTTATCATTTTCTGAGTCTCTCACTCTCCGACAGACACAGACATTTTAATATGCCTCATATCCATCTTGAAGGTTGTTTTCCTTTTATGCTCTCATATATCAAGCTGAAACAACAAATAGAGACATTTTTTTAAAAAATTCAAAACCAGAAAATTGATGAAAACGGGGTATATATATATATATATATGATATATAATAAGGATGGCCAGATAGAGGGGGAGAAAAAAAACCCAAAAAAACTAAGTAACCCCTGTATCCAGGAGTTCCCCAAATATATTAAGAATACGATTGTTTAACTGCCTGCATAGAGAGGGTCAATTCATAGAAATATAAATCACTTCTAGAAATTTAAGATGGGATTTATTTCTAGCTTTATGCAGGACAGAAAAACAATCATCTTCATAACGAGTTCTGCAACTATTTATAGTGAGCAAATGCTCACCAATTGCTGAATCCATTGCTTGAGAATGCCCGGATGTTAGTCGGCCTGACAAAAGAGATCTGGGTATATGCTGCCGAACCCTCACTTCGAGACATTGACAAGTCATACCTATATATGTCGAATTGCATCGACAAAAAAATTTATAAATTGAATTACTTTGTTTAAAGATAGGCAGCTTGTCCTTGTTCATAGAATTAAAGGCCGGCCTCAAAGTGAATATTGGTCTTAGGTTAACAGCATGATAGCAACGATACACAGATGAGGCAATCTTATTTGAAAAAGACTCGGTAGCAGAACCAACCCAGGGTAGTCAGAAGTATACAGGACATTTTGGAGGACCATAAACTTTGTTCATGTCCCCGAATTTTGTCACCGCATATTTGATATTATTGTCAATGACATCCTCTAGGTACCCATTATCTATGAAGATATCCTTAGTAGCTTTAAGTTCATTCTCAATCTTGCACTCACTACAAATATTAAGAGCTCTGTAAGAAAGACATGTAATTAGATTAAGCTTCCAAGATTTTGGGGCAAAAGAATGCCAATCCAAATGTGGGTTTCCTATAAACGGATGTGAGAAAAGAAGAATCACCTCTTTCGATTAACACATCCAAGAATGGTAACTGACCATTACTTTCATCCTCCATAGTAAATGATAGGGAGGAGTGTAGCTGATTCAATGTGACAAAAAATTCCAAGGCATCACTACGAGATTTGAAAGAAACAAAAGTATCATCAACATATCGCAGATAGGTAAAGGGCTTAGGAAACTTATCAAACAAACGTCTTTCATGGAACCCATCGAAAATATTTGCCAGAATGGGGCCCAGAGGGGATCCCATACTAACGCCCTCAATCTGATAAAGCATAGTCTCATTAATATATATATATATATATATTATAAGAGTGTTTGTGGTCACTAAATCACTTTCTAGGTATGTATCGAACCAAGTGCAATATAATATGGAGAGTGCTCAATATCTAGGATAGAGCTATTATATAATAATAATAATAATAAATAAATATATATTAGATATATCTATATTTTATATATTTAATCCATGGAAAATATTTTCCATGGATTAAATATATATATCTAATATATATTTATTTATTATTATATATATGTGTGTGTGTGTGTGTGTGATTTGTAAGTAAATAGTAGGTAATTTTATTTTCAAATGTTTGCATGCAGATGGTTTTAGGTATTACCAATGCTAATAATTCTATTTGATATTAATCATTTGTTTGCATACAGTTAAATGGTTTCAAGTATTTCTGGAGAGCTTAGTAAGGGCCAATGTGAAATGTTGCAAATCACATGATCTCTTCTGTTGCCAGGTGAAGAACTGCTCAGCCACCAGCATCCTGTCCTGAAGCATTTCAGATCATCATCCATGGCCAACAAGTGGCTTTATTGGGGGAAAGTCTTACCTTCTCTTTAGAGGTGTAATTGGTGTATTCTACTGCCACACCTGAGAAGGCAGCATTTAAAATCTTTTTTTTTCTTGGTTACCAAAACAATCATATGAAAAAAGGATTTATTTTTATTCTATGCATGAATAGAATTACCTGATCAATACAATACATGCAACACCCAAACCTTAGAGAAACACAGAAGGGCCAACAATCTCAAGGGAGAAACAAGGACTGCTACTTTGAATACAGATAGACCATTCCACCATTTCTGGAGACAAATCTTCAAACAAGCCAAGTCTTCACATGCATGTTGTCTGCAAAACCAATGATTTAAACTATTAGATCTTAAACAGTCAAAAGCTATCAAACCAATTTGTCTGTGCCTACTTAGCTCCTATCCTCAATCCTTCCAATTGGGTGTTTTAACTTTCAGAGACAAAAATTCACAAAATTTTTAGCAGGTTGGTTTTAAGAGAATTTCAGTTGTTGAGTTATTTTATGTTGAATTTATTTTAACATTATAATCTCCAATTATATACAATTAAAAACTTTTCACAATCATTTAAACCCATAAATACTTTTATCTCAAACAGATGTATATTGCTCATAGATGGAACCCTAAGAGTTACAACAACTCCAGGTAAGTTTGGATCTCAAAGTAATAAAGGGCTGCTTCCAAACTTCCCAGAACTCCAGAACTGGAGCCTCACTACCATATGCAATTTACTCTTATACCCAGGACATTCTTTTGGTGGGGGTTCTTAACCCTTGCTAGAGATATAGTCTACACCCTTTTGGCAGTGTTTAGGGCGCTGATAATTTGGTTGACTGATTTTAATAGCATGTCAACTCATCTAGGGTTATTTTATGCCAAGAGGTTAAGGAATTTCATTTTTTTTTTTTTTTTCTTTTTGCTTAGAATTCTTTTTTGCACACAGACTTTTTTAATTTGCATCCTCTGAAAACAGATCTATTTGATCCATACATGGACTATCAGGATTGACAAAACTGGATCAGTGGAGAACACAAAGTAATGGCAATGAAGGGGTACTCCACACACCTCAGAGATTCAGAACTGGTGATGCAGTTTAGCATCATTTCTGGGACACACTTTTGTTTTTGGTGGGAAGAGTTACCCCCCATCCACCTGCAAGCAATACAGTCAGTGTATTCCAAGCCCTACTGACAGAGTAACTCATATTTAGGGGTGAAAGCTTTGCTTTTATGAAATGATAGTATTGAGTGGTATCATTTCTGAAGATTGTTATAATATTGTAGAATTCTTCAAGACATGATGTTTTTCTATGCTTTCTTTTCTTGTCAGATAACATTACAAAATTATTTTTATAATAAATCAACTAAAATGTTGCTAAGTAACAAAAAGAAAATAATCAAGACAATGATAGTCCCACATATTCATGGAACATTAACTGCAACATGAATTTTCTCTAAAATTTGCCCTATCAGCATTTTGCAGACATTGCAGAAAGTTCTATTGGTTGAAATCCTCCTTTAATATAGTGTGAGGCTGCACTGTAATATTTCTTTTTATGTGCTACTCATTCTCAAACATTTACCCTTGAGCAGAATTTACAGTTTAGGAAACAAGTTGAATGCAGCTTGGTTTACTGAGGATAAAGGATACTGCTCTAGAAAAAACCTATGTTGGCAAAAATCTGTCAATCAAAATATTGTATTGCAATCTTCTTAGACATATAATTATTATTTCATTCTTTGTATGTTGCTAAGTCCTGTTTTTTTAATTTGTTGATATCAATAGTGATGTGATCTTGATTCTTCCTCTGGTCTCAAGTTACCCCAATCCATTTTCTAGGCTTCTTGGGACCATTTCAAGGGCAAAATTGCTATCTACAGTTACAATTGCTATCACCATCATTTTCCACTGCTTTTTCATCCCTCAAGCAAGATCCAAGTTTTTCACTAGTCCACTAAAATAGCAAAATCTATTTGATGACAAGTTCTTTTTTTCTTGTTAACTCTAAGTCTGGTCAAAAATTGGAGCCAACTCATCTGGATGTTTTCACTGTTATCTAAGCTGCTTAGACGAATACATCTGAAGATTAATTTTCATTTTAGGAAACCAGAAAAATAGGGTGGGGCGGTTTCAGCCCTTGAACAACTGCAATTCAAAAAATATAGAGACTGGCTTTAAAATATTTTTTAAAAATTGGCACTGATTCATCTTGACTACTGTCTAGATATCCTTAATTTTTCATACCAGCTGCTTAACTGAGCACATGTTCATTCAAATTTTAGAATTAAAAAGAATTAAAGCTTCAGTCTTGATACTATTTGATAACACCTCATATAGAAGGTTTTAAAAGAGCTGATTTCACCAAAAAAGTCATATATTATTATTTGAATTGGGAAATAAGTTGTTTATACACTAATTGATTATTATTTTAAATTCTGTCCTAAAAAACAGATTTTTCATTTCTTGTTTTCTTTTTTTGTTTTTTTTTCCATTTAATGCCATATCAACCTTTATGAATTATTCAATGTCAAAGCCATCCTTATAGAAGAACAGTAGTGGCACTATTTAACCCATAGCCAGGGTGGGGTGGGGAGATAAGAGGGTTCATGCCTTTCCCAAATGCATGTTAATCCTTATGTCATGGGACTCCAAATTAATTGGTTTCTTTCATAGAAATTTCCTCCTTCTTCAACAGTCATTTTTTATTTCTATCTTTTATCATTAATTTTTTTGCTATTTTTTCCCAATCAAAACATTCAAATTATTTTACTGTAGATATTTAACAGTAAAAACAAAATTCACTTTCTTTTAACTTGTTTATATTTTCTATTCATTCATTCTTTTTTCAGATATTTTATTACATCTAATTAGTTTCATATTTGTTTTACTTGAATCCAAATTTTCCAAATTTTTATGATTATTAACATTTCAATTTTTTGTTTATCTAAGTTGTTAAATGTATAATATATTGTTTTATATAATTTTTCTTAAGTATATTCTTAAATCTAATATACATATTCAAAACATTATGAACCATTTTAACAAAATAAAAAAAACTATATTTTTGGCAAACTTTTATGTCAAAAAAACAAATTATCTTTTTTTTTCCACAAAAATTATTCAAGACAAATTGAGGAAATATCATAACATCGTGGGGAGCCAGCCATGCACAGATCAAGTCTCCTGCCCATTATTATAAATGCTTGATCTTCTTGGCATTCTTTATATTGGGTATCTTAGGCACCAAGCAATAAACTCAGCCCTGCCCCTTTGAGATAAGAAAGCAGGTACTCCCAGGGGAAAAGGCCTCCTGGGATCATATGATTAACTTTAAATCACCCACCCCAACACAAATGTCAGGTGAGCTCAGCAAAACCAGTCAAGTGTACAGATTATTTATTTACTAGTATATTACATGCAAAGAATGATGGTTTTATTTCGATACAGCTCAGCAAGACTTGGATCAGAGTTTTGTATCAGTGCAACCATAACTAGGACCAGAGTTTTGTAATGGTGCAGTCTTCCTAGGATCACAGTTCAACATAAGTACACTCTCAATAGGGTCAGACTTCCGTATTGGTGCAACGCAGACTAGGATCAGAGTTCAGTGTCAGTGCAAGCTTGACTAGGATTAGAGTTCAACACTGGTGCAACCTTGACTTGGATTAGAGTTCAACACTGGTGCAACCTTGACTAGGATTAGAGTTCAACACTGGTGCAACCTTGACTTGGATTAGAGTTCAACACTGGTGCAACCTTGACTTGGATTAGAGTTTTCCATCAGTGCAGACTTGTCTAGGATCAGAGTTCAGCATTATTGCACTCTCACTTGGATCAGAGTTCAGTATTGGTGCAACGTTTGCTGGGATCAGAGTTCAGCATCAATGCAGCTCTGACTTGGATCAGCATTTAACATTGGTGCAACTCTGACTCGGATCAGAGTTCAGCATCAGTGCAGCTCCTACTTGGATCAGCTCTTAGCATTGGTGCAACTCTGACTAGGATCAGAGTTCAGCATAAGTGCACTCTCACTAGGATCAGAATACAGCATTGGCATAACTTTGACTAGGATCAAGGTTTTATATCAGTACACTCTCACAAGGATGAAACTCCAGCTCTTTGAAACTTTTGCTTTGGATCAACATATAATAGCAGTACATAAAAATTCAGCAGTCATTTAAAAATCTATAAAATATGCAAATGAAAGTATTTATTATTTTGAAAAGTTTAAAATTTAATACTTCTTTGAAAATAGACATAAATAAGAAAAATCAGATATATGAACATACACAGTATTATTTTAATTTAAAAAAAATCATTTTTGGAATATATTTAGCTTTCATGGATACACATACTACAATCTGATCTTTGGTAGAAATGTCTAAGAGAAACGGTTTAATCCTCAGCAGAGTGTACAGATACTACAATCTTATCCAAGCAGAAGTTACATTTCAGGGAACAATTCGAAAAATCCACTCAACTCATTATATTGATAAATAGAAAATAAAACTTAAATCACTGAGAATTTTTCAAATGCTTCATTGATCGGAACTTGTCACATTTTTTTTTAACACTCAATCTACACAAAATAATTTAATCATCTTTATAATATTTAATTTATTGCTTTCATATTTTTAGTCTGTTACAATCATGGTTCATACTATTGCACATCGTACATTTGTCATTGAAACATTTTTTAAGGCTGATGAATCTGAAATTGCTACACCCTATATATGTTTATATATGGATATATATAGGGTGTTGGTTTTACATTTATATTTACATCTCTCTTGTGGGTTTAGTTTGATTTGGTTTTATGGCACATCAACTATTGTAGGTTATTTAATGCCAAAACCATTTTTATATAAACAATTCTATTTCAAGCAGTTCAATTTAGCATAAGTACAGTTTTTGTTTACACACAGTTAAAAGTAAAAACAGTTCTATTTCAAACAATTCAGTTTAGCATAAGTACAGTTTAAATGTCAAATACTTCTATTTGACCCATAGATAAAACACTATCAGGTGCTACCACTCTGGGCCAGAGTGGACCTGGGAGCAATGGCAATAAAGGGGTACTCCACATACCCCAAAATTCCAGTATTACTGAAGCCTCACCATCAAATTGTATAGTGCCAAATCCAGGCACTTATTGCAGGAGTTTTACTCCGCTGCAGAGATGCAGTTGGTGTACTCTGCAGCCCCAGTCAACAGTGGGGTCAACAACAATCTCTCTCTCTATATATATATAAAATATTATTCAATCCAGGAAATCCGGATTAGGGAATAATTCCAATCAAGACAAATAAAAAAATATTCAAAAATAGAATATTAAATTCAAATATTCCTGGTAAAGAGCTCAATGTGAATAAAATTCACAGAGCAAATAATTCCCCCTCCAAAAAAAAAACAACAATCGGTCACATTAGGATAATAAATTTATTTCCATCCTGTTAAAAGCATTGATATAAATCAATTAACAGGATGGAAATATATTTATTTTCCTAATGTGACTGATTGTTAGGGTTTTTTTGGGGAAAAAATAGTATATATATATATATATATATATATATATATATATATAAGATTGTTGTTGATCCCATGAGAGAAAAAGTAAATATTTTAAAATAAATAGAACAGGAAATGATTTCTAATTTGGTATTTAGGTTCTTATTATTTCATATATTTGTGCTTTACACATGTTTTGGACTTTGAATCTTCTTCAGGAGACTTTAAATGACAACTTTAAGTTCAGGCTGTTCTTTTTATAGTAAAAATTTTTAGACATTGTTGTGATATTGTTTAATTACAGATTTTTATGTCTACGAATGTCCCATTGATGGTTATTGTCCATTAAAATCACTGGTCTATGTGAATTTATATATATATATATATATATATGTAATGTGTATATATATATATATATATATGTAATGTATATATATATATATATATATATGTAATGTGTATATATATATATATATATAAGTAATGTATATATATATATATATATATATATATATATATATATGTAATGTATATATATATATATATATATATATATATATATATGTATATATATTTTTATGTAATGTATATATATATATATATATATGTATATATGTAATGTATATGTATATATATATATATATATATATGTAATGTATATATATATATATATGTAATGTATATATATATATATATGTAATGTGTATATATATATATATATATATGTAATGTATATGTATATATATATATATATATATATATATATATATATATGTAATGTATATGTATATATATATATATATATATATATATATATGTAATGTATATGTATATATATATATATATATATATATATATATATATATGTATATTTTCTGTATATGTGTGAGTGTGTACATATGAATATGTATACATAAACTAGGTAAGTTGTGATTTTGTTCAATTCCAGGTTTTGTGTCTGTGAATGTCCCATTGGAGTTAATTGTCCGTGAAGACTTCTGGGTGATGTAAATATTTTTTTTATAAGAATGTATTCTCTGAGTGTGTCATGTATACACACATATTTTCAGGGGTGTTTGTGATGATTTTTGCTCTTTCTTTGTTTTTTTTTCCTTTGTGTGTGTATGTGTGTACATACACACATATATCTATGTTCACTTACATATATATATACATGTTTTTCAAAGGCATTGGATGAGTTTAATATGTGAAAATGCATTTAACCCCATATGTAGATGTCTTTTTAAGCTGTTTGCATGTATGTCTAGTTAGGCTCTGTTTAATGTTGGTTGAAATCTTTCTGTGAATTTTTGTCTTTTATTTGGAGTAATAAGTAGTCGTCAATCTGGCAAATTGGCATTAGCTTATTATCTCCCTTGTTGCATTCATAAAGGTGTTTTGATATTTAAAGTTTCCTATTTTCTGGTAATTTAATGTTGCTTTTATTTAAAGAGACTATTGTTCAGTGTTTGAGCACAACCAATGTATATCTTGTAGCACTTTGTGCATTTCATTATGTAGACTACATTTCTTTCATTGCAGCTTAAATTTCAATTCATTATGCTTGTTGTTTTTGATGGAATAGGATTTTTCTTCCATGATTACATTCTTCACATATTTTATTTTAGCATACTGAATCTCCATGCATTGCGTCTTCCCCAGATTTAGAAGAGGTTAGTGGGTGTGTTATGATTTTTGTTGTGTTTCGTGTGTTTTTAATTCTATCATCGTTTTTCAGTTGATCAAGTTTTTTGAAATTTCTGTTAATTACTCTAGGGGTTTTTTTTGTTTTTTTGAGGGGTGGTTATTGTCCTTTTAATGGTATTTTATCTAATTCAAATCCCTTATGAGTGTTGTGGGTTATTCCTTCAGATAGGGAGCTATATATAATTTTTCTTAGCAGGTTTGTTGGGGTTTTTTGTTAGTGACTAAGGTGCAGGTCCTACCGTAAGGGATGGATTTTATACAGTTTTTTGGCCGGGTGATGACTCTTGAAATGGAGTTATTGTTAGATGTCGGAGGGTTGAGGTAAATATCTGTGAAAATTTGGCCACTTTTATTTTTAATGAGTATGTCTAAGAATGGTAGTCCTTTAAAATTGTGTTCTATAGTGAATTTTATTTTCAGGTGTCGGTTATGGAGTAAGTCATGTCAATTGTTAATGTTGCCCTATGAGTATTTTCAAAATATGAAACAGTCATCCAGCTATATTTTCTATGATCTAATAAATTCTGTTTTTATATTGTTGCTGAATTTTTTCCCAATGATTTCATACTGATTTTCCTCTAATCATGCCAAATTTAAGGTAGTATACATTGGTGATGTTTTACTTCCCATTGCCGTTACTTGGGTTTGGATATCATTTTTTATGTCAAATTGGAATGAGTTAATTAGGATAAATTTCTTGTTAAATCTTGGGTGTAATATTTCTGGGTATTTTTCTATCTAAAATGAGATGGTCTATTTTCTTAATTGATGGAGGATATAACTATTCAGGTTTGTGACAATTGTGTGTCAGGATCATTTTTTGTAGTATGGAATCTAAAAAGTGGATGACATCTCTAATGTAGCTTTTTTTTCTTATTTAGAAATGATTGTAACAGAATGTCTATTTGTTTGCTGAGTCTGTTTGAGGGGCATGATGGACCTGCTACTATTGGTCAATATTTGAGGTTGGGGTTTGGAATTTCTGTGTATTCATATTTTTGTGTTTCTACAGCTATTTTTATTTACTTGGACTTGTGAATTTTGGCAATTTTTTGCAATGTAGTTTGCTAGGAAGTCCTTTTCTTTTTTAATAATGTTTTATTGTGTATGGGGAGAATAATTCTTAATATGTTATCCTTGTCAATGTTTGTATCAATCAATTTATGGCTGGTTTCATCCCTTATTAGCCCAGTGGGTAGAGTGTTCGCCAATGATCTGGGAGACCTGGGTTCAATCCCAGGTCGCGTCATACCAAAGACTTTACAAATGGTACTTGATACCTCCTTGCTTAACACTCAGCAATATAAGGCACATATCGAGAGTAAAGTGGAGCAATCCAGGGAAAGAAGTAGCGCCCTCCCCTCTGCCTCAGTGTAGTAGCTATTGAAAAGGGAGCCTTCTAGTCGCCCTCGACAATGGTCACCAACTTTACTTTTTTTCATCCCTTAGTATTTTCTGGATTTTTATTCTGTAATGAGCTTTATTTAAAATAACTCCAGCACTTCCCTTGTTTGCTTCTTTAATCATTATGTTGTCATTTTCCCATCTATTTTCTTAAGGCTTGTCTTTATTTAGGTGGGATCGTTATTATATATTGTTTTTTCTTTTATATTAATGTTCAAAATTTTTTTGAAGAATGCATCTAATCTACTGTTATTATCTTTGTCTTGGATGAATTTGGATTTATTTTTTACTAGGGAGTCACCTCTATTTTCTTTGTTAAGGAATTTCTTAGTCAATCTAAATTTTCCTTCAAATTCTTAGAGGTCTCAAATTATCCAAGATTTTTTGGGGGGTGGGGTGACCTAAAATTTCAAATCAAGTTTTGATAAATTAATTCAATATTTGTCTAATTTATATGTTGAAAGATTGATCATTTCAGGTTTTATGTTGTTGGTTCTGTTCAATATGTTACCTCAACAGGTCTTTTTTTTTTTGGCTTATGTTGCCAAAAAGATAGTTTCTTATTCTGTTGTTATTATTCCTTGGGTAATTTGAGTTACTTAAGAAAAGTTTTCTTACCTTGTAGCCGTTATCTCTACAGTAGTCTGTGTGGTTCCTTCTCTTGTGGGGGTGCATTATAGCGGATGTTATTTTATTCATTTTGCATTTGTCATTATATATGGTAATTCAGCAAATTATTTTGTGTGTTTTTTGACTTCAGTTAATAGTTCCTGGTTTATTTCTAGATATCTTATTGTGTAACATGTTGCTTTGTCTTCTTGTAGTCCAATCTGAGCTTTTAATTTTATTAGGTTTAATTTCATTTTCATTTTTCTTACCCCTCTGGGACATTTACAGACACAAAATCTGGAATTAAACAAGATCATAACAACCTATCAAAAGAACAGCCTGTACTTTCTTCTGAAGAAGATAATATCTGAAACATGTCTGGAGCACAAATATAAGAAATGATAAGAACCTAAATAACAAATTTGAAATCATTTGCAGACCTATTCATTTTGAAATACACACACACACACAAACATTAGTGAGGAGTCCCTATGGTGTAGTGGCTAATGTAAATAACTGTGACATAATAGCAAGCAAGTTCCAACTCCAGTCACACTATTAGACTTTCAGAAAAGATTAGACCTTGAAAAAGTTATGAACCCCCTTATCCCCCCACCTATGGGTTAAATAGTATCCCTGTAGTTCTTCTAGAAGGAGGTTTTTGACATTAGATAACTCACAATGGTTGACATGCTATTGGAGTAGAGTGTTTGCCAGTGGATTGGGAGACCGGGGTTCATACCAAAGACTCAAAAAATGGTACTTGATACCACCTTGCTTAACACTCAACATTATAAGGTAAGGATCAAGGGTAAAGTGAGGCAATTGATTAAGGTCGCCAACTTTACTTATTATTAGTTCGAATGAAGAGAAAAGCGGTGCATTCCAGGGAAAGGAGTAGCACCCTCCCCGACACCTTGATGTAGTAGCAATTGAAAAGGGAGCCTTTGGGTTACTCTCAACAACTATTTTACTTGAGCATCTTTATATTTACAAATTTATTCACTTTTCTTAATATAAATCTGTTCTAGTTTCTTGTCAAATAAAAATCACATTTTTCTTAATTATTTCTATATAAAAACTAAATCTAAATCTTTTTACAGAATTTTATTGATTTATTTCTTTTCACTTGATCTTCTAATTGTTTTTTTTTCATATTTTTTGTTAAGTCTAATTGTTTGATTTTAATCTAATTTATTCAAGTGGTCTTAAAATTATATTCTGTACAATAAAAAAAAAACTATACTTAAATTTTTTTAAAAAGCAAAATTCATTCATTTTGATTCTCTTCAAAATTCTTTCCTTCATTATCTTCCTTGAAATTTGAATTTAAGATTTTATAAGATTTAAAAAATGTGTTTCTTATCATTCATTACCTTTTTGCTCGAATGTTTTAAATTGTATTTAAGAAACTTTAACCAATTCTTTACATAAAGAGTTTCATTCTCATGATATTTCAAGTGGACTTAACTGATATGTGGATGAAAATAATTACAATGTTAATGTGGCGGTTAATAGAAATAAAAACTATAAATATGGATACATAGAAATTTACCAGCAAGAAGCATTGACCTAGTGGTAGAATGTTTGCCAATGACCTGGGAGACTGGGGTTCAATCTCAGGTCGAGTCATACCAAAGACTCAAAAAATGGTACTTGATACCTCCTTACTTAACACTCAGCATTATAAAGTATATTTCAAGGGTAAAGTGAAGCAATCCAGTGTAGTAGCTATTGAAAAGGGAACTTTCAGGTCACCCTCAACTATGTTCACCAACTTTACTTATCCTCCTCAAAAAATGTGTTGTTCTTCCAAAAAGTTTTGGGTTTTATCATTTCAAACTTAACTAACTGTATTCCTGGTTTATTTTTTCAACAAATTCATTGGATTGATTGATTCTCATGGCATTTCAACCCATCTAAGGTTAATTTATGCTCAGAGGTATTGGAATTGTATTCATTTTAGAATTATATTTACATTTTTACGGAATTGTTTCTTAAGAGACTTCTTTTTTTTATGCACACAATTCTATGAAATACGAATGTAATTTTTAACAAAACTATTTGATTCTGAGATGGGATCCTTACAGATATTGTCACTGAGGGCTAGAATGGACCTGGGACTGAAATATGGAACTAATATGACTCATTGCTTTGAATATGACAATAGTGCTGCTGATAATAACAGAGTTAAATATGATGATTGAGTTATATAATGAAATTATTTATCATAAAGATGATATCTCTTATGATGATGGTTGCAAAGAAGATATTTTGTGAATTATGATATATTATTATGATGGTTATTAAATTGATTTTAATAGGTTATAAAGGTGGTAAATATATTTTATGATTATCAATAAAAGCTAGCTTAGTTTCCATCACCAATGATGGTACAGATCTGAATTTCATATTGTCTATGGGTTCAAGATGATAATGACATCAGTCATGGAAATAAGTTGAGAATGCAGGAGCATTGGTCAGTTGAAATCCTTTCAAAGAAATAAACTGAAGAATGAAAGAAAGAAAAAAAATGAAAAAAAAATTGAAGTAGTTTGAAGAAAAAGAAATCGAAAAAGAGATAAAGAACACAAAATGACTTAGAGAATGAAGATGGCTGAAGTGTAGAAAGTTATAGCAAAAAAGGGAAAACATTATTGATTTGTAATGGTATATCAACCCACCTAGGGTTATTTAATGCCTAGAGGTTAGAGAACATCATTCATTGTACATTTATATTTTCATTTTTTGTGCAGTTGTTTCTTAAGAGCTTTTTACACATAGTTATATTATGTCAAGTATTCCCATCTTATACAAATAATTTGCACATATATATATGGTTTAAAGTATTCCTATCTAATACAAAAATTTGTGCACTGTTTTATGGCTTAAAGTACTTCTATCAAAAACAAATATTTTGTAGACAGTTATATGGTTTCAAGTATCCTATCTAATACTGATGATTATATGATTTTCAGTAATAATTTCTATTTGATAATAGACATTTGTTATATGAGCAATGATATGGATTCAAGTAACTTACAATAATACTTAGTAAAGGATAAATATCTTAAGTAACTATTTTTAATACAAACAGCAAAGTCATTCAATAAATAAAGAGAATGTTTTTGAAAAAAGCAAAATAAATTGGTTTGTAAATTGACTAAAAACAGGTTTATCAATACAAGCCTGAGCCAAAAAGATAGTCGACAAAGAGGAAATATACTGACTCTCTGGTAAAGACAAAGTTTTGGGTACAGTCTTCTGGGACATCAAAGGAATGTCACAATGACCTTCTTTACAGTGCCCAGAACTTTGTCTTTACCAGAGAGTCACTGTATTTCCTCATATAACTCTAAGCAGTGCTTTTTATTGCCAACTACTTAAACAAAATTCACTTTATTCAATTACCCTTGTAATATAGTTAAATGGTATCAAATATTTTTATTTGATATCAATAATTTTTCAACAGACCTATTTCACCTATAGATAGGACCCTAAATATATTACCACTCTAGGTCAGAGTGGACCTGGGAGTAATGGCAATGAAGAGAGACGCCACACTTCTTAAATCTTTAGAACTAGAACCTCACAATCAATTGTCATAACTAGGACATTCTTTTTTATCAGTCTGCAAGGGATACAGTCAACAGGGTGAAAAAAAATTAAAGATCTAGAGAAAGAAAGAAAGAGAGAGAGAGAGAGTGAGTGATTAAGAAATAGAGTCTACCTAGTTACTCCCTCTCTCTTTTAATACTTCAGTTGGCATCAAGTAATGCCTCTTGTTACCACAAGAAAATGTCTAATTACTGTATAGTGAGACAAATTTGCATCACTGATTATCTATAAGTTACATTGCATCTTATATTTAAATACATTATTTTCCTGTTTTTCTTCCAAAACCTATCATTTTGATTGTCTCCAATGGCATGTTTGATGCTTGAGAAGAAATTTAGTAGAGTCCCACTCATGAAAGACCAATCTGGAATATACTAACACAGAACATAATGGAAAGAAGGACAAGATAAACACATTTACACATACAAAAATATTTAAGCTTTTATATACATACTAAGAAAAGTTGGCAACCATAGTCAAGAGTGACCTGAAAGCTCCGTTTTCAATAGCTACTGCTCCGGGGTGTAGGAGGAGGTGCTACTCCTTTCCCTGGATTGATCCACTTTACCTTTTACCTTATAAGGATGAGTGTTAAGTAAGGAAGTATCAAGAACCATTTTTTGAGTTTTAGATATGACTCAACCTGGGATTGAACCCCGGTCTGGGTCATTGGCAAACACTCTACCCGCTACAATCACCTTTATTAAATACACACTACACATACCAATGGTATTAAGAAGAAAGGATACACAATCATGTCTCAACAGCTACAAATGTACACATATTGTTCTATGAACAAGCAGTATGTAGAAGGGGTACAAAAAACTTACTTGATGAGGGAAAGTAAAATAGAACTGTCAAGTGACATCATTTTCTAAGGGAGATAATTATCTCCTTACATATCCATCCTTATCTGCTTCATTTTAACCTCACTCTTTTTTTTTAAGCAACATATAGTACTCAACCTAAATTCCTCATCAGAAAATATATTTGGCAAAAAAATTTAGAAAAATTTTCTTAGGTCTACTCTGACTCCACTGAGGAGGCTACTTCTCATTCCAATATCTCTTTATTACCATAATTATTTGTGTATAACATGTACCTCTATCTTCAGACTATGTGATTATATAATAAAAACTTATTGTGTATAATACACAATGATGTTTAAGAATTTGTAGCTGCAAAATTCAAATTAAATTTGTCATTTTTTCAGCTTTTCATAAGTTTGTTCTAATTAGAAATGAAAATTTATATTATTTACATGATGTCTTAAAACACAAAATTTACACAGTATTTAGAACAAACACACAGACATGTTCACAAAAAAAATACAGCAAGCTTGCTGGAATAGTAAGCTCACCTTAGGAGAAACAAAATTATAAACAAACACACATTCCAGTGGATATTTGACTGGAATGGCATAAAACACAGTAGTTTAGACGATAGAAATAACTTACTTTTAGTCATCTGGTCTAAAATATGGTGAGGCATATGTCTGGAAAAAAGGCTATTATAGAGCTCATGTGATTGCACACAGTAAAATTGTTTCAAGTATTTTTATAACACTGATAATTCTTTTTAGTATGAATCAATTGTTTGCACCTAATTAAATAATCTCAAGTTTTGCTATTGAAAACAAATAATTCTATTCAACATTATTCAATTTTCACACACAGTAAAATGGTTTTAAGTATTTCTATGTAATAATAATAATTCAATTTAATATTAATCATTTGCTTGAAAGAGAATACGCAATGTTGTCTAATTCAGGAACTTTGGCTTTAAGAGTTCCAAGTAGACCAGAAAAGCAACAAAAAATATTTGTTCTGCAAAAGGTGAACATGCAGTTGCTCACAGATGAATGTGCAACATTGTCTAATTCAGTTAACTTATACTGTATGAGTTTCAACAGGTCCAAAATACCCCACAGAAGAAGGAAGAAAAAACTTATACTGTATGAGTTTCAACAGGTCCAAAATACCCCACAGAAGAAGGAAGAAAAAACTTATACTGTATGAGTTTCAACAGGTCCAAAATACCCCACAGAAGAAGGAAGAAAAAACTTATACTGTATGAGTTTCAACAGGTCCAAAATACCCCACAGAAGAAGGAAGAAAAAACATTTGCAGTGCAAAAGGTGAACATGTAGTAGATCTCATTACAGTAAAAACAGGTTGATTAAGAAATTTTGAATGAGTTGCAAAAACCTTGACAATCAGGCAAGGTCAGGTGGGCCTAAAACAGTGGATTCCAAAACCATAGAGGCAATTGGTTAGTTGGTGTTTTATGACATATCAACCCTTGTGGGTTATTTATTGCCAAATTCTGTTTATATGCATTTTTTTTTAAAGGGAATAACTCATAAGTAACTTTATTTTTAAAGAAGTTAGAGCTCATTTTTTAGTACCAGGTTAAATGTTTTCAAATACTGCTATTTAACACTAATAATTCTTTTTAATATTGATAATTTGTTTGCACATAGTTAAATAGTTTCATCTTAAGTAATTCTATTTATCAAGTATTCCAATCAGATATGAAACATTTGCACACAGTTGTATGGTTTCAATTTACTACTAATAATAATCCTTACTAAATGATTGACCCATTCTATTTGATCCATGGATGAGACCCTAACAGGTACAACTACTGCAAGTCAGGGTGGACTTGAGAGTAATGTCAATGAAGAGGTACTATCCCATTCCCCAAATTCCATTAGATGCAGTTTGATATCACACTCAGGACACTTGTCAGTGGGAGTCTCATCCCTCTGCAAAGGTGCAGCTGACAGGGCATGCCATAGAGGCAAATCGGATGTGTAGCACACAGAGAGTATCAGCCGAGCTAGCATTTCACATATTAGCTAAATATTCCAAAACTTTTGACTCCTTCTTGTATTATTCTATTTACTGATTATTTTCCAGCTTATCATAATATCAATTTTTTATAGTATTTTCATTACTAATATTGTCATTTAAATTTTCGAACATTATCATCATCTTTATTGATTTATATGATGTTATTTTTACTATTATTTGTACCAAAGTTTCTCTTTGCATTATTGTTGTTGTTATTATTATTATCATCATTAATATCTTCACTAATATTTGCCATTTATCTCCACCTACAAAATTGTTCACACCTTTCTATCATCATCATAATTATTATCATTTCTAAAACCTTAACCATCAACATATTCACCAATAATCATTGATGATTCCAAAGTGGTTTTTAATTTTTGATTGGCACATCTTTCAAAATTACATTTTTGGGAATTTTTTTTTTTAATGTGTAGCCATATTGTAGTGATGAGAAAGGTACAAATCTTTTTCTTCTTTGCTAAATTCTTTTTTCTCTCACTCTTAATTTGGTTTTATTATTATTATTAGCATCTTTCATTGTAAATTATTATTTATATTCTTTTACTTAAAATTCATTTCTCCTATTATTCAATTATTGATTTATTTTTCCTGAGGTTAATTTTATTTAATTAAAAATTTTACCCATTTAAAAAAAAATTATCTGCTTTTTCTTGATAGATTTTTAAATTATTATGTCCATTATTTTTATTTTTCCTATTATAAACTTTCTTTTCCACCTTGTAAAAATTCTTCATATTATTCAATTTTCATTTCTTATTTTTAGTAATGAAAAATAAATATCTTTTTTTTTTCCCTTTAACAATAGAAACTGTTTCCCATCTTCTTTATTTTACTATTTTGAGTATCAATTAACTCATTAGCATAGTCATACTGACCCAAAATTCCTCTGATGCAAAAGATTTTATATGCAGAAAAATCACACCTAATTCAAAGACAGGCTAAATAGATACTTTAATTAAAAGTGCATCATTTTTTTATCAATTATATATATATATATATATATATATGTGTGTGTGTGTGTGTGTGTGTGTGTGTGTGTGTGTGTGTGTGTGTGTGCAGAATAAAAAAATATCTTATTTATAATGTTTATTTAATTTTCATTAATAACAATTAAATTGTTTTCTTTCAGGTCATGAATCAAAAAAAAAAAAGATTTGACTTTCCTCAGTATTGATAGCAAAGCAGACAGACTTTGAGAATTTTCAATGCATATAAGTTATTGTCTTATCAAAATATAAAGACTAACAAAATAGCAACATGTAAAATTATTTATTACTCTACTAGCATAGTTTCTATAAAAACAAGTATGATAGGCTCATTTAGTGAAAGATCAACACGTCTGCTTGTCTATGGGTTAAAAATGGTGGCATTGATTGTGTTGGCAAGAATAGAAGAACAATTGATTGAAATCCTTTCAAATCACTCAAGTGAAAAGAAAGAAAGAAAAGGAAGTGAGGATGAGTTGCAAAGAAAGGGAAAAGAGAATAAGTTGAAAAAAGTGAGAAATTGACAAAGTGATAGAAGAATAGAAAGTTATTGTGAGATAGAAAAAATGAAAGAGCAAGAGACAGAGAAAAAGTCAAAGAGCAAACAAAAGAGAAAAGAGGAAGTGTGAGAATTTAAAGAAAGTATCTTCACCAATGTACTGACTAGTATCCTCATCTTAGTGGTTGTTATACTTACATTTTGGCTGTTGTACTCTCCAGCCTTCTTTAGATATCTGATGCATTCCATAAACTTTTGGGAATTTTGAACAGTGGGTGTAGGTTGTTCTCAATTCATTTTGTGTGAATAATCTAACCCCATGAATTGAATAAAGATTTCTGTTTTTAATTTCCCAGAAGGTCAGTGAATATGTTAGACACCTGAAGAAGGTCAGAGAGTACAACAGTTGATACAATTTGACTATAATAGAAAACAAAATAAGTATACTATTTAGATGATTATGATTGATCAATTTAAATGTCATGTTAACCAGTCTAAAGTTATTTTATGCCTACAGGTTATATGTTCACATAAACATTTTTGTGTAGTTATTTCTCAAAAGATTTCTTGCTCGTGGTCCTCTTGAATACAAATAATTTGTAAACAAATCTAGTTGACCCACAGATGAGACCCTTACAGGTACTACCACTTTAGGTCAGAGTGGTCCTGGGAGTAATAGCAATAAAGGATACTCCACATTCCTCAGATCTCCAGAATAGTTCTTTTCAGGAAGGGGTTCTTACCCCTCGGTGGGGTATACAATCAGTGTTCTCTAAGCCCTATCAACGAGGTGAATTACTAGTTAAAGTGAATAACAAAGAATTCCATATTTCCGAGGAAGTCATGTATTTCTTTTTTCGTAAAATATATTTAGTTTTATTTGTTGGGGAAGGGAGTTATGTATTACACTAATTTTTCGTTAACTCTTTATAAAAATTCAATAATATTTATGCCATTAAAAACATTTGACAATTTTTACTCAATCAAAAAACAAAAACAAAATACCTTTTCTTTCTTATTTATTCTTTGAATTTTTTTAAAACATTTTCAATACTCCATGTTTCTTTTGCAGTTTTTTTATTAGTCAATAACTTCTTTATTTTCTCAAACATTTCTCTTTTCTCAAATTTTAAAAACATTTTTCTGAATATCACAGTTTTATCTTTTTCATTTTTTTATATTTTTATATCTTTATATTTCTTTTTAGTTAATTATATTTTTTTTAATTAAAAATTTTTGTCTCTATTTTCAAAACTCTTTCTATTAACCATTTATTTCTACATTTATTCTCTCTCTCTCTTTCTCTTATATATATATATATATATATATATATATATATGAAAAATTAATACATATATGTTAAAATTCCCTCATTTATGTTGAGACTGCTGATAGCTGTGATGTTATCAGGCTGACATAAAGTTGGCAGGGTTTCAATCCCAGCAGGAGCCATCTTGCATGTCTAGCCACTATGATGAGTTGTGATACAACAAAACAGTCTGTCTGTAAGTGACAATATATATGCTTCCACCTCCAGGTTCTTGGGCACTCTTGCAAAAGAATTAACATTTGCCACTCATGTAATGCAAAGCTATTCTAATGAACTGAGCACCCCAGTCTCTGTTAGTTTAAATGTAGACAAAAGGAAAAATTAATACATATACATTAAAATTCCCTCACTTTTGTTGAGACTACTGATGACTGTGAGATTATGTTATCTGGCTGATGTAAAGTTGGCTGGGTTTCAATCCCAGCTTGAGACATCTCACATGTCAACCCACATGATGAGTTCTGATACAACTAAACAGTCAGTAGATGACAATATATACATAATCATTCCTATATATATATATATGTATATATATATTCCTGTTTTTTAGTTTTTGATTCGTTATTTTTCACTATATTAATTCTCATTCATCCATCTCAATTTTTACTTATCAATTGAAACTTTTTATTTCTTATATTTCTTCCTAATTTCTTTTGATTCATATTTGTTATTCCTTCTCAGAAGGCTTTTCGGTTTGGCTTTCTTTTTTAATGGCATTTCAACCTTTATGAGTTATTTAATGCCAAAGCCATTTATGTAGAACAATAGTGGTACTATTCAATCCATAGCTGGGGGAGATATAAAGGAGCATTAGTCCAAAAGTGAATATAATAATATGACTAGAATTCAAACTTACTTTCTATGATGTAACAGCACCACAGGGAACTTTTTTGTTTCCATTTTCAACCTTTTCCCTATTTTTATTTTATTTCCATGATTATTACTCAATTGCTGATCATTATTACTTTTACGAGTTTAATTTTTAAAAAATTTAGAAATACATCTACATCTCAGGTATGTCAAAGTCTTAACATGGAAGTTACATCATATATTGCTCATCATTATTATTGTTGAGTGTTTAATTTTTGCAAGGTGCTCTAAACACATGATGTTTTATGTTTTAATCAAGATGGTGACATCTTCTCATTAAATGGCAAACCTCTAAAATTCGTTCATCAGTTCATCTATCTTGGTAGCAATATCTCATCTATTGATAGACTGCTTTTAACAAGTTATTGATCCTAGAGAAATCTGAAATCTCTGATAAATTAAAACAGGAATTTTTCCAAGCTCTAGCCATGTCAGTATTATGGTATGGTTGCACTACCTGGATTTTTATGAAAAGCTTTGAGAAAAAGCTATATGGGAACTGCACCAGAATGATGTGAGCTGTTTTCAATGATTCCTTGAAGCAACACTCCACAAAACAACAGCTATACGGCTACCAGCCTCCCATCTCATAAACCATCCACATAAGATGAGTAAAGCAAGCAAGACATCCTGAGCTATGTTGGTGAAGTAAGGACGAATTTGTAAAAGCCATTCTCCCATGAACTCCTACATTGGAACACACCCATGTTGGTAAACCAACAAAAACTTACATTTATTAGCTCTATGAAGACACTGGATGCCATCTTAAGGACTTAACAAGAGTGATGACCAATAGGGATGAATGGTAAAAAGCATCAAGGGAATTCATATCATTGGTGTACTCTGATCCTGATGAAGCTGAATCCAGTCAACACCTGCATAAAATGAGCTCATAATTTATGAAACATTAATAACATCACATCTATAAAGAACACTAAATCAAAGTGTGGAGTTAATCAGACTTTACAAATGGTTATCTACAATTTACAGATAACAAAAATATTTATTCTTGTTGACATCCAACAATGATAAAGAAATTTATCTAGTGTCTTAATATTTGTGAAGATAGAAATTTTCTTATTTTTATTTTACACAAAATAAATTATTGAGAATTCTAAATGAAAACAGATTTCAGAATGATTGCAAGTAAAAAGTGTAAAATAAAAATATTCTTTACCAAATTATATGAGTATTTGTTAAACTTCACTTTTTGAAAAAAGGTGTATAAGGATTATAGCAGAATTATTCATGTTGTTTCTGGCTATTGACATCGGTGTTAGGGATAATATTTAGTGATATCCCCAATAATCGATTAGCATTAATATACTCAATGATATGTTAACATTGAATAAAAGGAAGGAAATACAAAGCAAATTTATATACCCATATAGGATATTCAACACATAAATATAAAGCATCAAAGAAATATTACAAGAATATACCAACATGTTGCAACAAAATGAAATATGCATTGTTCCATGAACAAGTTGTGTATAAAAAGGTGAAAAGTTTCATTAGCAAGACAAATGACAACATTATTCAATTAGTGGCGAGACCAAGACTATTCAAGGAAAAGAGATAAAAAAAAGAGGTCTTATCTGTTCCAAGTACAAGGACTAAAATAGGATAAGAAAGAATTCTAAATTCTCATGAGACCAATAGAAATATGATGTCCAATAATTTATTGTCCCCTGATAGAATCATTAAAATTATTTTACTTTATCCAACAAAAAGGACTACATGCACAAAAAACTATTATACTTCCTAAAGTAAATGATGAAATTATTTACTTATGGGTCGGCACATCTTAAAGAATTGATATTGTAGCATCTGTTGTTTATGAGTTGATGAAAATCCTTTCAAATCAGTTGAGTAAACAGAAGAAAAACAGAGAAAAAAAGAAATTGATGTGAGGATAAGTTTTAAAAAAAAAGAAATTGAAAGAAAAATCACAAAGTAACACAAAGAATGAAAAAGAATTAAGCATTGAAAGTTATAGGGAGAAAGGAAAAAGAAAAGTTAAAACAGCAAGAAACAGGTAAAAAGACAGAAAGAAAAAAAGGAAAAAAAACGCAATAATAGAGAGAAGGGAGAAGATTGAGGTAGAAAGGGTAATTGTGAAAAGAGGTGAAAAAGAAGGAAAAAAAACACAAAAAAGAACAAAGAGTCAGGTAGAGAGAGTAATGGTGGGAGATAAAAGAAAACAGTGAAAAATCAAAAGTGAGAGTAATAGAAAAAACACAAGTGATGCAGAGAAGGGAGAAAATTAAAGTAGAGAAAGTTACAAGGAGAGGGGGAGGAAAGAAGACAGTAAAAAGAAAGATAAAGAAAGAAAAATAAAAGAACATTAAATGATAAAATGAAGGGAAAAGATTGAGGTAGAGGAAGTTATAGAAACAGTATAAAAGTGAAAAAGCAAGAAGAAAAAAAAGAAGAAAAGAACAGAGAAAAAGAACTCAATGTGATGCAGAGAAGAGAGAAAACTAAAGTATAAAAAGTTTTAATGAGATAAGAAAAAAGAAGAGAGATTAAGTGGTGTAGTATATCTTGTGTCTAATCTCACTTTTTGCTTCACATGGCATCAAGTAATGTCTACTGTTACCATAACAATAAAAATTCTCATTAATCTGTTGTGAAACCAGATTGCATGACCAATAAATAAATGAAGATGTATATTTTATGATATAATAATTTCATAGGTAGGTTGCAACAAATAGAAATATGAGTAATGTTACATAATCTTCTTCAGACGATGGGATCAGGAATGGTTACAATCCCATCCTTATGATACAACTGATAGTTTTCCATCACGGTGTGGAAATGCCAAATGAAAATCTAACTTTAAAAATATCCTTCTATTCACAAATTTCTAGTGAATGCCCATGAGTTTAGAAATGCAACATTTATTGAATTATTCAAAATTTGAATTAACTGCTCAAATGATAATGTCCAGACACTCAACAGAGAATGTATATTTGAAAGGGAAAAGAAAAACAACATTCTAAATAAATTGATTTTAATGGCATGTCAATCAGTCTAGGGTTATTTCATGCTGAAAGGATAAGGAATCACATTCATAGTATGTTAATGTTCACATCTTTTGTGTAGTTATTTAAAAAAAAAATTTTTTGCACATAACCTTACCAAATATGAATAATTTTTAAATAGATCTTTAGTGTTTCGGGAAATGGTTAATTTCTCTAACACTATAAATCATTTGACAACACAAATGAATACCGAAACTTCTTTTAAACAATACAACAAAGAAAGATTTATTATAGTAGCAGGCGTAAAGGAGTGAGAGTGAGAAAGTATCCCTTTTGTGTCGCTGGTCAGTATGTTGGTCCTTGGTTTGTAGGAAGCATTTGTGAAGATAGCAGCAGCATGTTCTTCAGTGATGGGTTCCAAGTGGAATCAGTAGCAGTGATATGAAAGAGATCTGTTCGTGCTGCTGGCTCATGGCTCTCTGACTGTCGACACACAAAAAGAAGGGACTAGAAAAATAGTTCTCGAGAGGAAGAAGGAATTAATGCATTCTGCCAGTTGATTGGTCAGTGAGTGACTGACTCTCTTGGAGGGGGCATTGATTCGCGAAAAGAAATAGATTTGTGGCTGCTACAGATCTATTTGACCCATGGATGGGACCCTAAAAGAAACTACCACTTCAGTTCAGAGTGGACCTGAGAGTAATGGCTATGAAGGAGTTCTCAACATACCCTAGAGCTCTGGAACTGTAACCTTATCAGATGTAGTTTAATGTCATACCCAGGTCAAAAAGTTTAAAGAATTGGATTCATTGTACATTGATATTTACATTTTTTTGTACAGTTGTTTCTTGAGAGTTTTTGTACAGAGTAATATGATATCTAATATTCCTATCTAATATCAATTATTTGCACACAGTTTTATGGTTTCAAGTATTCCTATCTAATTGCAATAATTATATGATTTCAAGTAATTATTTCAGCTTAATAATAATTTGTTTGCACACAGTTATATTGTTTCAAGTAACTAATAATAATACTTAGTAAACAATTATAACTTCAAGTAACTATTCTTAATAGAAATAATTTACAGTCAATGGAATCAAGTATTCCAATTGAATATGAATAATTTTTAAACATCTATTTGACCAAGGAATGGGACCCTAACAGGTACTACCATTCCAAGTCATAGTGGACCTGAATGAAGAAGTACTCCACACTACCCAAATCTCCAAAACTGAAGCCTCACCATCAGATGCGGTTTACTGTCATAACCAGGACCACTCTGTAGATAAATACAGTCAGTGAAAGCCCCAGTGTTGATGAGACTCTAAAGATATAGTTAAATTGTGTTAAAACACAATTTATATAAGTCGATTACAATCAATTAATATTTGATTTGCATTACACATGAAAATTCTTCATATAAATTCTATTTAACTTTCAATAAAAAAAACTCTCTTCCTTTAACTAACACTTACATTTTAACATATTTTTGTAATTATGGTCAAGTTCATACCGTGATATATGTGGTCAGTTAAAGAAAAGAAGATCAACTTATTTCAACTTTGACATTTAGTTGAGTCTCTCCCTTGTGATATTTAGATATGCCAGAATCTGGTCTTAGATTTTCTGCCATCTGCCCAACTGATACCTTATCCATGCATCAAGATGCCAGGATAAATTGCCTGCTCCTGGTTATTGTAAGGCCTCAACAGAACTCTTTTTGCCAAAGGCAATCACTTCTGGACATATATTACCCAGACTCTGTCCTTTACAGCTCTGCAATTCTGCCCTTTTAATGGTCTTCTTATATATCAAATTTGGCTGTAAACTCATTGAGAGATGCTAAAAATTATAACAGTACTGCTATGATGGAAAATAAAAATCAATTTTTTTAAGATTATGTATTACATAATTTGATAATGTAATAAAAATATAATTCTATTATTATAACATATATCATATAGCGATGTAATATTATTTCACATATAAAATAATGTTAGAAGAGATAATTAAAATATATATAAGAAACATTATATATAATATAGTAATGTATAATTATGAAAAATAAGAATAATATTGTTTAATTATCATAATATATGTTATATTGCATTATTATAATAAATATATATACTAATATATGATTATATGTCATAATATATAAGAAAATATATACATATGGTTATAATACTTATATTATAGCAATATATGATTGGTCTCATGGGTAGAGTATTTGCCAATGGCTTGGGAGACTGGGGTTCAATCGCAGGTTGAGTCATGCCAAAGACTCAAAAAAAATGGTACTTGAAACCTCCCTGCTTAACACTCAGCATAATAAGATACGTATCAATCCAGGGAAAGGAGTTGCATCCTCCCCTACACCTTGATATAGTAGCTATTGAAAAGAGAACCTTTGGGTTACCCTCGACTACAGTCACAAACTTTACTTTTTGCTTTATTATGATTATAATATGCATAATTTTATTATTTGATTAATAATTATAAGAAATACATTATGCATATTTTAATATATCCTTACGATATAGAATTATATAATCATATTATTAAAATAATCCTTGTATATAATATGTAATTATTATAAAATAAATGCTATAGACTGGTTTGATGAAAACAAAGGGGAAATTCAAGAACTGCTGATGAAGACAAGATCAACCCATCAGGCCAACTTAGCTCAGCCATCTTTAAAGAAAACTGCATTCCATTTCCTATGTTGTAACCTCCAGAGCAAGTTTATGGTTAGATGCTCCTTACAGACAAAACATCCATCTTTAAGCCATTAGTCAAGCATTTTAAAGCCCTCTTTAGTGCTAACCACATTGTCTAGGAATCAGCAATTCTTGACATTCCCCAACAACCAGTAAAAATAGAACTGGATGAGTTTCCTTCCATTGAAGAGACAACCAAAACCATAAAATATCCTATATGGCTCAGAGCCACCAGTCATTTAATGGCACTACTTGCTGGCTCTGTGGCATCCTTAACATCCACTCAAGTGACTTCATCACTAATATTGAAGTTCTTGAAATGGTTAAAGATTATCACCATTGAGGTCATACTTCAGAAGTTTCAGCTATGCTGGGCGGGACACCCCACAAGATGGGAATCATCACTTGCTCACAGTCATTCTGAGTGGCAAGCTCTCCACTGCCCATCATGTTAGGGGTATCAAAGAAGTGATTCAAGGACTACTTGAAAAAATCCTTTGGTGCTTGTCACATAAATTATCACCAATGATCCACCTTAACTGACAACTATGACACCTTGCATCTTACCACCATGTTGTTTCCTCCTTTGAAAACACCAGCAGGGCCGCTCTCATGGACAAACAGCACAGGAGGAAGAACTTTAACACTATCTCATCAATCCCTGAGCAGACCTTCAGCTGCAGTCACTGCAACTCCGCATGCCTGTCCTGCATCAGCCTTATCAGTCATGAATGCACCTACAGTTGGCATAGACTGGCCCCTGCTTGATTTTTATTTAACAAAACCAAGCCATAAATATATAATTTAATACATCCAATATAATCATATACAATAATATATATGATAATATATAATTATATTGTTATAAAGAAATAATTATCGTATTATAAATCATGATAAATTTAGATAAAAATTCTATTAAAAAACAATTTTAAAATTGACAATATTAGCTGCATTCAAAAGAATCTTTGTGATTAAAAATGGAAAGATAGAAAATAAAGAGAAATTACTCAGTTGGTTAGGTTTATTTGTTTGATTGCATATCAACTCCTAATGGGTTATTTAATGCCAAAATTTTGTTAATTTGTAAATGTTTAATTATAATCCTAATTCTTTATATTTTACACAGTAATATGGTTTCAAGTATTCCTATCTAATGCTAAAAATTTTCAGACAGATCTATTTGATTGACCTGGGCTCCAAATACATTGACCATATTCCCTATAGAAGGGTAAGAGCCCTCATAAAATGGATGTTTTGGGCTAAATAAATCTGTTTAAAACTTATTTATATTCAATAGGACTGTGTTAAAAAAAAACTCTTTAGGAACAACTTTAGAAAAAGTGTAAATATGAATGTACAATGATCATGTTTCACTAACCTTTTGGAATAAATGGACAGGCTGACATGCCATTAAAATCAATCAATCAATCAGATATATAGGACACTAACTGGCATTCCAGAACAGAGCAATGGCAATAGGCAGGTACTGCAAACTCTCTAGAACCAAATAATAATACCCAGGACACTCTAAATTAATTATCAGTTTTAAGTAAAAAGAAAATGAGGAATTTATTCCCTAATTCATTTCCAACTTCTTAATTTTTTAAAAAAATTTTATAACCATTGAACTCATTAGGTTTCTATTCTAACAGCGATATTAATGCCATCTACATGGTGCATTCAATAAGTTTTTGTTTTTTTTACAGGCATTTAAAATTGTGATAGACTCTTGAAAATTGACCAATTTTTATGATTTCAGGTTCAAATGAACAGCTACAGCAGCAATTGGAATACACCCTACTAAATCCTGATTATCACAGCTGGTGAATTTCAAAAATGCAATCTGACACTTTAGAAGAACGATATGCAATAAAATTCTGTTTTAAACTTGGAAAAAATGCCACAGAAATGTATGGAATGCTTCAGACTGCTTTTTGACTATCTTGCATGAATCAAGCATCAGTTTTTGAGTGGCATAAGAGATTCAAGGAAAGCAGGGAGTCTGTGAGGGATGATGAGAAGTGTAGGAGGAGTAAGGAAGTCAATACACCAGAGTTGATTGGCCAAAGGGTTATGGTTAGGCTTAGGGTTACTATGTTGAGGTTTTAAGGGAGTTCAAGAAGAGATTGCATCGGAAGAGGCCAGCACTCTTGAAATCGGGTCAGTGGCATTTCCACCAGGACAATGCACCAGTTCACAACTCCATCCTTGTTACAGACTATTTGAGCAAGATGGGCATCAAGACTGTTCCTCACCCTCCCTATAGTCCAGACATTGCTCCCTGTAACTTTTGGTTATTCCCTAAGGTCAGAGGCTGTCATTATGAGATAATTGAGGAGATGAAAGAGGCTGAGATGAAGGTCATTGACACGCTGACACAAGAGGACTTCCATGGGGCCTTCCAGAAGGTGTTGGAATGGTACAACAAGTGCATTGCAGCCGGAGTAGATTACTTTGAAGGGGACTAGAGTTTCATGTGTTTACTATCAATAAAAGTGCCCATACGAAAAAAGTCTGGAAACTTATTTAATGATCCTCATATTTCAGTTGGAGTAAAGGATTCTTATTAACATTTTATATTTATTTTTGTTAAATTGAGAATTTGTATGATTATAAAGAAAAATTTGATTGATCATGGACAAACCTCAGAAATTAATCACTCAGAAAAAATTAGAGCATTTTCAGTGTATTGCTCTAACAGAAATTTTGCTAAAATGTGCCATTTTCCTGGGTTAGGGTTATATATAAAAGTATAATGAGAATTTTCCTAATATATATCTATCTATCATCTTTGCTAATAAAGAAAAATTGACAAATTATTTTAATTATTCATAGTAGAAAAAATCAGATATCTTTCAGTTAACTTTTCTTATAGTGGTATTTTTTTCTTGTAGAAAGTTTGTGTTACAAGCAAGAAAAACAACTTATTTATCTTACCATTAATAGTGAATGTTCTGTTCAGATATCTATTAGAATATTTTAATAAAATAGACTAATTTTTCTATTATTCATACACAGATTTATACATTTAGAGAATGCTCCCGCATAATTTCTATTTATTTCCACAAAACTACCATGATTAGTAATGTATAACATGCATTTATATATAATATGCACCCCTAACTTTCAATCGTGAAATTCAGGACAAAATATCTCTTCTGTAAAATACACATTGATTTTTGGAATTTGCAGCAGCTAAATTTTAACCAAACTTAACATTTGTTTATCAACTTTTTATCCAGTTTGTATTGACTCAAAATAAGCATTTATACCATTTATATATATTTATTTCAAAAACACAAAATTTTCTGAGTATCTAGGACAAAGGTAAGGATATGTTCACAGGAAAAGGTAAAACTTTAGGCAAAAATAAGTAAGTAAAGTTGGTGACCGTAGTCGAGAGTGACCTGAAGGCTCCCTTTTCAATAGCTACTACAACGAGGTGTAGGGGAGGGCGCTACTCCTTTCCCTGGATTGCTCCACTTTACCCTTGATACGTACCTTATATTGCTGAGTGTTAAGCAAGGAGGTATCAAGTACCATTTTTAAAGTCTTTGGTATGACGCGACCTAGGATTGAACCCAGGTCTCCTGGAACAAAACAAGTTCCAAACAAACACACATTCTAGTAGCTATTTCTCAGTATTGATATAAAACATAAGTATTTGTTACACATTAGTTAGTTTGGACCAGAGATATAACTTATTTTTGGTCATGCTCTCCTAAATATGGTAATGTGCACTGACAGAAAATGTTAAAATTTAGTTCTCATGTATGTGAGCCCCTAGCTTAAAAATCTGGAAAAAAAGTGTATATTCTACTCAAATAATTATGGTACAACAAGATACAGAGAATTGGCACTGATTCACCTTGACTTCAATTAGACATCTTCACTTTATTATATGAGTTGCTTAGCTATCTACATGTCTTCATTTAAGTTACAAATCCTCAAAAAATTAAAACTTCAAACTTGATACTTTTTCTATCATACTTTGTTTTAAATTATATGAGTTGCTTAGCTGTCTACATGTGTTGTATACTCATAAAGATATCAATAACAACAGTAATACAAATACATATACAGGCGGACTTTGTCATTTCGGATATGAACAGGTTTATTAATTTCTGGCTTCAGTCCTTAGTGACAAGAGGAGAGAGACACAATTCTTAAAAGCCTCTGCTAACCATACTATGCTGACCCCCAGCCCATGTGCGCATCTTGTGGTGTTTAAGATTGCTGCAGGTAGAGATTTAAAAAAAATTAATGGCAGAAAACTCAACTGTCCTTTCAAAATCCTCAGACTCTGAAGACCATCTTTTCTGGGCATGATATCATACACACTCCAGCCCCATTTCCTGTCTGGAGGTTTATTATGACAGATGATGATTGACATCTCCTTTATGGGCAGGTGTAAGACTGCACCATCTGACTATGCACCTGGACTAAAAGACCCGAGTTGTTCAAAGCCTTACCCAACTAAATAATAAAATATAAATAATGAGAAATGATAAATATAAAAAAATCATTACCTTAATTATATCTATTAAACTTATTATTAATTATATTACAAATCTGCAAAAAACCTAAAACTTCAATCTTGATACTTTTTCTATCTATAAGTTAATTTCACATTACATTAAAGTTATGGGTAAATAGTTGGGCAGACTGCCCTCTTTTTTTAAGTAGTAAAACTTTGAATACACACGTGGGATGGGAACCACCTTTCAACACCAATCCCCAAAAAGTTTACACATGAATACAGATGAGGAGCTGGCTTAATTGATATTAGGTGAATGCCATCACACACACACACACACACACACATATATATATATATATATATAAAATGGCTTTATTTTGAGCTTTGACAGTTACTATTACCTCTTGAATTTAGAAAGGAAGAATAAAATATACCATCAAAAATATTAGAAAACTCTGACTTAGATTTAAATTGAAAATTACTCATCAGTTTTTCTTGTCCAAATTTCTGTGATAAAACTTGATAATTGTTATTATTTAGAAAATTCGCACTATTGATCTCATCGTTATTGTTATACTTACGTTTTGGCTGATATGTCCTTCGGCCTTCTTCAGGTGTTTCATGTTGAATTTGGGAGTTCAAATAGAATCTCAAACTGGTTCTTATATTGGAACCATAAAGGTAGACTGTTCCAATTCTTTTAACCATGACTGGATACAAGTGTTTAGTTCCAGATGATTTCACTCAGAAGCACTTTCTAACCAAATGCCCTATCCACAGCACCATGTGTCATTGCCAGACATGGTTAGCAGACTTAGAACAGTCTACCCTCTGTGGTTTAAATAATGGGTTCAACTCTAAATTCTGTGTGGACTCCAGAGTTTGGTATGAAACACCTGAAGAAGCTCAAGGACATATTAGCTAAAATGTTGTGAGTATAACAATAACGATGCGGTCAATAGTCTAAATATTCTAAGTAATAACAACTCGTCAATTTGTTGATTGATATATCATGATCTATTAAAAGTTTGATAATAGGGGGTCTACTGTGAACTTTGTAAAACCTGCTGAACTGTTAAACTGTGTATGGCTTGGTGAGGAGGTGTTTTAGCCTTTGCAAGGGAGGCATTCAGTATTCTTGATTAGCCAACAGCTGAGATAAAAAGAAAAGAAAATTAAATCAAAGATTGGATGAAGGAAAATTTGGAAGGATAGAGGAATGAAAAAGAGAATGTGTCTGTTTATGTGCAAACAATGAAGTCATTAAAGAAGTCTTTATTGCAAATCCAGGTTCACAAATTCAAAAGGAAAGAACAATGTCAAAAATCCAGAATCACCAGTTCATATTGAGTCCAAGAGACAAATAAAGAAAAGGGATAAAAAATCCAACTTTTTAATCCAAACAGAGTGATTTCATTTGTGAACCAAAAAAAGGAAAAATTGCAAAAGTTTTTATTGAGGTGACAAAATTTGTGATTGGTCATGACAATCAGTGAGGATACAAAAATTACCATATCTTAAGTTATATTCAAAGTGGTTAGAAGTATCTAAGATTTATTTTTCCATTGAGTAGATTTGCACACAGGGCATGAACCCCTTTTTTTGAGAGAGGTGATTTTCTCCTCTTTTGCCACAGAAAGAACAACAAGCAATCCAGTAAAAGAAGAAGACAAGTATAAAAAGTTATAGTAAATGAAAATGAGAGAGAGATAGATTAAATTTTGTTCTATTGTTTTAGAATCCTATCAGTTATGATGTAAACTATGTTCACAAGAAAATAAAACTAAATGATTTCTAAGGAATGTTTTCTTTCTTATTTCATGCTAAATGTTTCCTGACTTTAGTCATTTTTTTATTTCTTCAAATTTTGTTGTTTTATTCTGACTCATTTTTAAAAAATATTTTCTTTTTTAAACTTTCCTAACTATTCTACTTCTCTTAATATTTCCAAGCAAAGCAAAAAAAAAAAAAATGGTTGGACATTCTGAAATTAACAATATTGAGGAAAGATAAGAAGATGTCCTTAATTATTTTACTGACAAACAATGATTATCAATGGAGTCCATAAGAATTTGAGAAGTGGGAACGAGAAAAGATATTCTGTGATGAATTGGGACAATCATTATTAGCCTCTCCAGTAGAGTCACACAGCTCATTAGAGTCTAAGTGGGAAGGCTACTGACATGAGAAGCAAATCAATTGTTGGTAAGGAGGAAGCTTGGACAGACAGAATTACAATACAAATCAGATTCCCAGATTGACTCATTGATGGAATCACACAATCAAAGAATTCTTTTCTCAAACCAATATTCTCATTATCATTTGTTAATCAAATGCAAAACAGTTTACCTTGAATTAACCATTTAAAAGTAATGCATTAGATTATCATTAACTCGTTCTGAGATTGTGCCTGTTTTTGATAACTTAAAACATAAGAGAAATGATAATGACTAAAAAAAGAGGAAACAAAGACATATCCAATTTTCTGTGTTCTTTGGAAGCAGGTTGATACCATTTCTATCAGGAATCAAAATATTCTTTTTTACCAAAAAACAAATTAAATTTCTTGATCTTGTACCCGAGTGTTTCATCAGATCAAAAAATAGAATAAGACATCCATGTGTCATAATTTAAAAGAAAAACCTTTCAATATTTTGTGACCAAAATCTAGTGGGTCTGAATATAAGCTATCCCCTTCTGCTGCAGTAGCAGTACAGTAATCCTTAAATACAGACCTTAGATTCTCAAGTGACACATTGAATTATTATAAAGTTTTATTCTTATATCACACTTGTTTTAAATGACTAATAAAAACAAAAGAGGATTTAATATAAGACAAAGATATTAGGGGTGACTCTGGGTTGTAGTGGCTAACATGCTGGTCTGTAACATTATAGTAGGTTTAAACTTCAGCCACACAGTTACATTCACTTTCAAACTAATTCCCTTGGAAAAGGTATAAACTACCTTATTCTCTCCCCTCCTACTGCCCACCAAGCGATGGGTTAAATAGAACCATTACTGTTCTTCCAGAAGGATGGCTTTGGCATTGAATAATTCACAAAGGTTGATGTGCCATTAAATAAAGAAAGCAAAGCAAAGCAAAGATGTATATTTTCTTTTCTGTGCTTTTTAAAATCTGATTGATATAACTTCTATCAGGGATCAAAATATTATGTTTTACCAAAAAGTAAATTAAGTTTTTATTTATCTTTTGCAGAATATAAAGTTTCATCACCAATTTTACAACCAGAAAACATTCACAAAGCAATTGAATTTATTTTTATGTTTGCTATTATTACTAATCTCTATCTTTATAATACTCTAATGATACTCCTTTATATTATAAAACTCTAATGATACTCATGTATACCATAAAACCTTAATGCTACTTGCTTATATGATTATAATACTCAGATGATTTTTGTCTATATTATAACACTTTTAATGATATTCACCTATATCATTAAAATATTTTAATTTTACTCATCTATATCTTTATAATACTCAAATGATACTGGTCTCTATAATTATAATACTTTCCTTTAATATTTCTTAATATTATAGAAAATACTTGAAATTACTTTCTGCTCTGCTCCGCATTTATGAAGCTGTCTTAAGTAATTTCTCTGATTGGACAGATTCTGATAAACAGCAAGTTTTTGTTGGACTATAGGCAGCACCTAACTCAGCTTTTCTATCCAATGAAACAACAAGAAGAAAAAGTATAAACATTTCTTGATCCAAATTAGTGCATTCAGTAATTGTAAGTTGAATGGCCTCTTTTATGTCTGGTGGTACAATAAAACAGCAAATTCTCAGAAAAAATCCAGAATATTTTACCCCATATGAGTTTTCATTTTTCCAGTCAAAGTGCTTCCATGTGCTTCCCAAATCCAGCTAAGCTGAATATTGTTAAAAATAATGAAAATATTATATGAAAAGAACAGATGATAAAATAGAAAGAGAAAACCGGACATTTATTCTGACTCCCACACTTTTCATGTTTCCTATTTTTTTTTATTAGATTGAGTGAATTCAACTCGGCTGAAACCTGGGCCTTTCAATTAAAAGTACTGCATAACAAACCCATCCAAATAAATTGAAGCATGAATACTCATAAATATAGATTTGCTTGGTGAATAAAGTGGTTGCTGATTTCACCTCATTACTTGGTAAGCTCTAGCATTGCAAATGCTGATTTTCAAGGAAGGTGTAAAACATCCCAGTGTTATAGTAATATACATCAAATCTCTTCTAATTTACCCGCTGAACTCTTCACACACCTAACTACTAAGACACACAAAACACAAACCCACAAACATCAACACTGTAGAAGAAAATAACAGCTACTGGATGTTGACCCAACAACGGCCAGTGTCAAACTGAGAAAATCATGGCTTCTGTGCATAGGCTCTGCACATAGTCTATCCAAAATCCCCAGATAATTCTCAGTTATAAAAAAAAGGTTTATTTTTCAACCAATCATTTTTTTTCCACAAGTAGTATTTTCTGGAACCAGTGTTTGAAGTTAGGAAGATATAAATAGGCCAATCAGAGGTCACAAGCCAGTTGAATCGCCAGCCGTCCTAAGAGCATCACCCAACAACACCGTCCGTCCAGATCAAAGCAACCACTTGTCGCCGAATAGACCCCCCCATCAGCCAGCCAGATATTTAATCCGCTTGTTTATTTTATTTATTCAATAAACAAAATAAACTAAATCTTCTCGTCAGTCTTATTTTTCTTGCAACCACACGCTTGTATATAACACCAGTTTATTGTCAAGTTCAATTCACTGAGGGCTAGCCTAGTGGCTTAGTTGTCTATTTCCACTCTGTTGGCAATAATTTATATTTGAGCCCTAGTAAGCATCAGTGAGGAGTCTGCCATGGTGCAATGGTTATCACCATGGAAAGTGGACTTGCTTACCTGAGTGCAAATTCTGAACGAGGCTATGTCCATTTCAAATTGCATTATTACCCCAGGGAAAAGTATGAATCCAATGATATTCCCTCCATCTACAGGTAAATAGAAGGGCAGAGTGGGATCTTTAACTTTGGCATGACAACTGATCTAGGAGAAGGAAAACTTTTAATTCAGAAAAGCTCAAGTTTGATGTTAAAAATATGCAGCCTGATGAAATAGATCCCAAAATATTAAGATACTTATCAAATGAAACTTTATCAATGCAATAAGAAAATTCTTTGGAAAATGTATTGAATAAAAAATGATTACATATATTTGGAAAAAAGAAATTGTAATTCTGCTACCTAAAAACGTTTGATAAATTTACAAAGTAATTACCAACTAATTTCTCTAACATGTATTTTGTTTAAGGTTTTTGAAAAATTGATTAGAAATCAACATATTAAATTTTAGTGAGGAAAATATGAATTGTAATCAACAGTAATATTTTAGAAAGTACATTATAAATAAATATTTGATGTAGGGGAAAATTACAGATGTAATATATTTGATTTGATATGATATCATCATATTGTCATTTATTAGTTAAAATCAAAAACTAATGTATTTCTAAAGAAAAAAAAAAGAAAAAAGTAGTAAATATTGTTAAATATTTTTGACAGACTATGAAAGTAAAGAAAGGTAAAAATTATTCTGAATCACAGTATATACCCTCTGATGTTCTTCAAGAATCACTGTTGGGACCTTTGTTGTTTTAATATTCTTAAATAATGATAAAAAAATTGTAAATAGGACTATTAGCTGATGATGTTAAATGACTTATTAGACTAATATATCAACAGTAATAACACAGACTTATCTAAATATAAATTGTCATATTGGGAAGATACATGGAAATGAAGATTTAACAGCTCAAGACTCACTACATGAGTATTGCCTCCACAAACAAACCAGATTACAGGATGTCTAATCATCAATATTTTGAATGCTAATTTTTAAAGCAGGTCAGAAGAACTTCTCAGTTTATTGTCAATCATAACACACTGAGGACCAGCCTAGTGGCTTAGTGATGTATTCCCAACTGTATCCAGGAGTTGGTGTTCAAAATGAGGTAAATGCTAGTTGAAATAAACACTATCACAATATCATTAAATTACAACTTTCCTCTTTTAGTTTTCCTCTATCATCTAAATGTGTGTGTCTATATAAGCTAAATACAGAAAGTATTATCATATATATAGGTAGACATATGAAGTTGGATATAAACAGATACATATTCATACAATTTACATGTCCTTGCCCACCCAAGGGAGCCATATTCATACAAAATTCACCAACACAACAGAGGGGTGTATATATAAAAAGGTTGTGGTTATAGGGCTATGATCCCCAAATTAAGCTTCTGTCATCACCAAAATGAAAGAAGTCTCACCAAGTTAATAGTGAGGCCAAAGTGCTGCTCAGTCATTTTTGACAGAAAGGGTGTAATTTGCTACAAATGAGCTCTTGAATGTTAAACAGTCTCTAAAGCATAAGAGTCTTGCATGATTTCCATGATGCTAGGCATTGTAAAAAATCAAACACTAGTTAGAGGCAAATTCTCCATTAGAGTGCACCTGGTACTCGGCTCAACTTGTCCTGGGGTTTTTGGTGAAACATTGTTTAAATGCATCACTCTGTTGACCTCTTGCTCTGTGTACCTTTTGTTTACTAAACTGGACATTAATCTCAAGAGTTAGAGAATAGAGCATGTGGAGTATATTAAAAGAAATAGGTTGGGGCAGCTTCACACCCTATTAAAAGAGAAGTTTAAGAGATGCTTTGACCAATAAAAAACTCATTGGAATATGTATACTGAGTGCCAGTGGAACTATATCAAACAAATTCTTGTTTCATTCATTGTTCATTTCTGTCTAAGTGAATAGATCTTTACTCGTGAATTATTTTAACACATCTTATATCTGATGACAACTAAAACGATATTTATTGTGGATGAAAGCTTAGAATTAACTGTTATTGTAATAGGAAGTAGAATCAGTAACCAGAATTCAAATCTAGCATTTCACTTCACAGGTACGAATCCATCTGCTTTTGTCCAGCAATGGATGACAAGTAGGACTGACTAGGTTCTATAACCTTGGTTTGGGCAACCAGTCAAAGAGAAGAAAAACTTTGAATTAAACTAGCTGTACTCTGCTTAGAAATTAACCTCGTGTCACATCCTACTTGTTGTTGAGGGGTTGAGAAAATATATATATACAATATTTTGGTTGATAAAATAAAATTTATTAAATTACAAAAAGATACATTTGTAAACTAGATTTGTTTTTTTTTCATAGTGTAACATGATTCTTTTGTGGGTTAAAGTTGGTGTTTTTAATAAATAAATACAAAATCACAACAAATGAAGGTAAAAAGATAATAACAGAGGTTTTTCTTGCAATTACCCTAAATAAATCTATAGATTGGATGTACACATGTGTCAGAGGCAATATAAAACATGCTACAAGACATACACGTGTGTCCTGAGGCAGTAAATGTGTTAATATGTTTTTCATTACTTGCATATGTAATATACAATTTACATGTCCTTGCCTACCCAAGGGAGCCATATTCCATCCTTCTTTCTCTAGAGCCATCTCTCCAGACTAGCTACTATATCACAACTGACCAAATGAATCATGTATCATTGATCAGACAAAGTGGCAGTGTTTGCTGACCAGCAAGAAGATGACCAGTGATGGTGTTGCAAAGGGCCAGATTGGTGTAAATCATAGTAATGTTATTGTGAATTTATTGGCTGAGTTACTTCCAAGTTCACACACCCTTGACTGCCTGTGACCCTCCAGATGTACTTCTTCCCTTTCTCCTAAATGACCCTCCAGCCATAAGCCAAAGTATAGTCCTATGGATAGATACTCTACAGGAACATGATCCTGAATGTTTGCCAGAAGTTTTTGGATCAATACAAAATGAGGAAGAAATCATGCAAACTCCTTCAGTTCCAAGATTTTAGCTAAGGAGCTCCTTGTCAAGTTGTTTATATCTTTATTGCGAATAGGATGTATGAGTAGCAAGCATTCAAAATAGCCAGCTGATAGCAGTATATTTTAATCTCTTTTTCACATAACTGACAACATTATCTAATGCCTTTAATTGTGTCCAAACTTGAATATTTTCTTATAATCAATGAAAAAGTATATAAATTGAACTTATATATTTTTAACAGACCTAAAATGGTTACGAAGGTATGAGGAAGCGCTAAGGAAATTTATCTAATACTGATCATTAGTACTATAGTAAATTGCATACTTACTTGTATCCCATGCTTGTGGTCTTGTACACTATATTATGAAGAATTGATTTTTTTTAAATTTTAGGATTAGGAACACAAATGAAATAATGCTTTCATGATAACATCAATAAGTTTACCCAACCCCTCCACCATGGGGTAGGGTATGACATAAGATCAATTTTTTAAGGAGAGTATAGCTGGTTTGAAATCAGTTTTCCTTCTCCTATACTGGTTGCCAATCCAGGGCTAAAGAACTCAGTCTGCCCAACTATTTATCCATAACTGAGGAGAAAACAGATGGATTCATACTTTTCCCAAGGGCATTAGTGAGAAGTTATACAAAAACAACTTCATCCAGGATTTGTACTTGGTATTTAGGCAACCAGTCTAAGAGAAGAAAAACTCTGTATTCACACTAGCTTTACTCCACATGGAAAATTAACATCCCGTCTTAATGTTACTCATGGTATATACAATAACTCCAAAAGTTCCATATTTTATTGTCAGTTACTGGCACAAATAGAAATTTGCCTTCCTAAAAGAAAATTAAAAGAAAACTTTATAACATTTAAATGCACATGTAAAAATTCACACATTTACTTTACAAACTATACAATATGTAGATGAAAACAGTTATTTCAACTATTTGCTCAAAAAACAAAAAGGAATAAAATCTTGTTTATATATATATATATATATATATATATATATATATATATATATATATATATATATATATATATATTTATATATGTATATGTATAAGTGTGTGTGTGTGTGTATATTTATGACAATTTTAACTTTTTAATTTGAGTATATTTCCTTATGTGCAAATACTACACTCTGATCCTTAGCAGATGTACCATTGACTGATATTTTCATCTTCAGCAGAACACAGTTTTTTCTGTTCCTACAAAAAAAAAGTTGATCAAAAGTTAAATCACCTGGTTATTTTTCACCTGGTTTCATTTGTATCTATTTCCCTTTTTCTTTTGGCTTTTTGATCCGTCTTCTATGTATATAACAAAGAGAAAGAAGAAGAAATATACAAAAAAATTATTTGAAATTCAGGAATCATGTTTGATGACAGCTTGACATACCTAACCTTGTTTCCCAAAGAAAATAGACAACTTGTCAAGGAAAAAAAAAGGCAGACCTTTTTAATATTTTTTAGTCAACCTATTTTGATGAGAATTTATGGAAACACTCAGTTTTTCGTAATTGTTCAAAGGTTGAAACTCCCCAAAACCACATCTGTTTATCTCATCTTTCTTATCTATGCGCATGTATATTCTTATCTCGACAGGAATATATGTCTGTGCACATATATACATTCACAATAATCATTATGCCTTTATATAGAGTGGACCCAAAGTTCTTTTTTTCAAAAAAATACATATTTCTTTCAATAATTTTAGCATTTAGTTTAACCAATAAATAAACAAACCAAAATGATTTTATTGATTGCTCATTGCTGACTCATTCATGTAGTTGTTGTAAATAGTGTTTTAGAGTATAGGTACAATTATGAGTGTCATTTGTTGTTTATGAAATCTGAAATCCCTAAGTTCTATGACCAAATAGCACTGAAACATAATATATTGCATTATTCAACAAAAGAAGGTAATAGACATTGTGATTTATTTCACTTGATACTTGTACAGATTTTATTATCCTGCACTTGTTTAAGAAATGACCACAGATGTAATCACTAAGTATCTTTGAATCATCTTTCTAAAATCTAAATAAGTTAAAGTTAGTGACCATAGTCGAGGGTGACCCGAAGGCTCCCTTTTCGATAGCTACTACACCAAGGTGTAGGGGAGGGCGCTACTCCATTCCCAGGATTGCTCCACTTTACCCTTGAACCGTACCTTATAATGCTGAGTGTTAAGCAAGGTGGTATCAAGTACCATTTTTAAAGTCTTTGGTATGACTCGACCTAGGATTGAACCCAGGTCTCCCGGGCCATTGGCGAACACTCTAACCGCTGGGCCAATGTCCCGATAAATGAGCGCAAAACACAGAAATGTGCAAGTGCAACAAACTATATTCACTAGACTTTGCATTGCTCAAACTTTTTTTTTTCCTAAACTGAAAATTCATCACACTGATAAGATTTTGAGGATTTAGAAAGCATAAAGAAATACAAAAATGCAGCTTCACATAATATTAAGAATTTCAGAGGGACTTTTGGTCAATGGAAAATTTACTGGGAGGTTCAATCTTAAATGGACTATTTGGGAGGGATTTGTCTTATTCATTGTTTATTTTCTATTTTTTGAACACACTTCGTGTGTGTGTGTGTGTGTGTGTGTGTGTGTGTGTGTGTGTGTGTGTGTGTGATTGTTTGAAATCAGCTGCTTAGATGTTTCATTGTATTTGAATTTGAATTTATTATATTCATTGTCAACTTAGACTTCTATTGTATTTTGTAATATATACAGATAAGATGTGATCAAAATGTATTGAGACTGAAGCATTAATTTGTCTTTAATTTCAAAATATAAATTCAAGAGATGATACGTGCCCAGAAGAGCAACTTCGTTAATAAAGTGATGTTTTTTAGGCTGATGAATCAGTGCCAATTTGAAAATTATTATGAAGTCAATTTTAGTATTTTTTGAAGAACAGTTTTTGGTAAAGGATTGTCTACGTGCAGAACCTTCTATATTCACCAGACAGCTTTGTATGACTTTTTCTTGTTCTTTAAACTGAAAATTGATCTCATGGTTAAGATTTGAGGATGTGGAGGATATTAGAGTGGTATAGCTTCATACCATATAAAAATGAATTTCAGAGATGGAGTTTACTCAGAGAAAACTCACTGGAATACATGAATTCTTAATGCCAATTTTTAAAGAAAACTAATGTTTATTTCTATTTTGACATTGATACTTCTTGAACATACTCCATATATATATATATATATATATATATATATATGTGTGTGTGTGTGTGTGTAATTAAATTTCTTTGTTCATTACACATTTATTTTTACTTTTCTAATTGTTATTTTCTAATTTGTATAAATTAGGGTTTAAATAACCTTGTGTTTAAATTATCATGTGATTTTTAACTTTCATGTAGACACAAAAGTCTAACAAGTGAAGATTATGTACTCAGGTTAATAAAATCAAGTATGAAGATATATGTGGAGGGAAACATGTAAAAATGGCAGGTTAAGCTGGGGACAATAGAGGCTGATTATTTGAATAAATTTCATTTCCCTTCAAGATAAAAAAAATAAAATCATCAACCATGAAAAGGCATACACTGGAGGTGAAGTGAAAAGAGAATTTCCAGGACTAAAGAAATCTGTAAAGGAAAAAAAAAACATTATGAGAAACACTAAATTTTATCTAACTAGGGTGAGTCATGCAGTCAATATCCTACTGAAACTATCACTGTGATAATGTATGCAAATTATCTTCCTCTTCTTGTAAACACACCTGCACAAGCCAAATGTCTGTTGCATAACCTGGAACAGGCAGCAAAAGGCATAAGTTTTCACATGAAATCAGGTAAAACAGATTTCATGAGTTTTAAACAAGATGGTGCCACCTTCACATTAAATAACAAGCTTCTGAATTTAGCAAACCTTTTCACATACCTCAGTAGCAATATCTCGTCTACTGAAAGCAAAATCAACATGCACATTGAAAAGGCATGATAAAATGAACAAAATAAAACAGGATTTCTTCTAAGCTGTCACTGTACTATTGAATGGACTTTAAGAAAGCACTTGGAGAAAAAATAGATGGAAACTATACAAAAATGCTGTGTGCTATTTTGAACAAATCCTGGAATCTGCACCCCACAAAACAGCAGCTGTACGACTCCTTACTTCCTATCTCACATGCCATCTATGATGAACAAGACTTGCTGCACACTGGTGAAGAAGCAGTGACAATCTCCTAAGTTCTCCACTTGGCTCCTAAACATGGACACATCAGTGTTGGCTTACCAGCAAAGACATCCATCAGCACTGTATGGACACTGGATGCCACCTAGAGGATCTGCTTAGAGCGATTATTAATAGGGTCAGATGGTGAGAGAGAGAGGGACAGTCAAAAGAATCCATGCAAGACTTGATGATGATTAGGGTGAATCAAAGTTTTTTGCCAAGGTTATGAAGGTGACAATCTACACTGAATGGTGAGATGGCAAACATACTTGATATTCTTACTGGATTTGTCAATATGGCTTGGAGTACAGCCTTGGAATCCACAATTTTAGGACAACCTGAACTTGTCTTATCATCAAGATTCTTATAACCCAAGAGAAATTTCTTCAACCATGTTTATTGTACTGTGATTAAGTCTACCTTCATCCTTCACACAACAAATGTTTTTGCTTGCTTCTCTGGAGTCAAGTTCTCACTCATCAAGCCGAAGTTTTCAAATTAGATTACATAAAACATTCAACTGTGCAGTTTTCCAAATATGCACAGTAAAGCATTACACAATATGTCAACCCTGCCCCAACTATGATGATATTACCAACCACAGAAGTTACCTTCCATAGATTTATCTACTTCTGTAATGTGATGTAAACACCACAACATGTACAAAAATATTGCAAAACTTTTGAGTCAAGTAACATTTTTAACCTGAGATTTCACTGAAATTCTTTTGGTTTGAAGGTTTTTTTAAATTTTATTAATCTGAACTCTTCAACAATAATCTTAATCTTAGAAAAAGCCAAATTTGCAAAAGAAGTTAGAAAAAAACAGTTATAGTCAACCATTGTAGGTTATTTCATGCCAAATCCTTTTTAGACTTATATATGATTTGTAAATGCATTGTTTGTAGATAACATTTTTAAACAACCCAGAACTCATTTGTTTGCATACTGTTAAATGGCAATACATATGATTTCTAAGTCAATTGTATGTAAGCAATCTTATTTTTAAATGAGACGGAGTAAATATGTTTACACACAAGTATTACTTTTGTTTGCACACAGTTAAATGGTTCCAAATATTCTCATACAAATAGTTCTTTTTAGTATTAGCTATTTGGTTGAACTCACTTAAATGGTTTTAAATAATGCCAGCTAACATAAATAGTTTTATTTGCACATAGTTAAATGGTTTCAAGCATTGCTATGTCGCACAAACTATTCTATTTAGGTACACAGTTAAAAGAGTTTCAAGTAATACTAATCAACACAAAAAATTCTTAACATTACTCTTTCATTACCACACAGATAAATGGTTGCATGTATTGTTATGTATCTGTAAGAATTCAATTAAACATCAGTCATTTGTTTACATACAGTTTAATTGATTTAACATGTCAATTCTTTGCACACAGTTTAAATGTCAAACAGTTCTATTTGACCCATAGATAAGACCCTATTAGGTGCTACCACTCCAGGTCAGAGTGGACCTGGGAGCAATAGCAATGAATTAATTTAAACTAGGTCTCAAAGCTGCTAAAGTTGATTGCAGAGCTTGCAAAATGATAGCAAATAAAAAAAAAATAACTGTTCATACTACCCATAACTGACATTTTAAGGACAGTGATTTCTCTCTTTATATTTCAAAGTTAAAAAATCATTAGTTGCACATTATCATGATTTAAAATAAAAAGTTGGCAGAGTTCATCTTCAAGCACTCAAAAAACTGTTTTATTCCTCCTAAAAATTGATCTTGTGTCACATCCTTCGCATGATATGTATATCTAGAGCTTTATTAAAGCTTCAAAAATATACACGAGTTCTTAAGAGGTTGATTAAAAAATTAAACTATTTTTGATATACTCTAATAGTAATGGTTTCCAAGCAAAGTTTACTAATTATTGCTCTGTGACAAGATTCATAGAAACATTACTCTTTATGAATCTGTATAAATAAAATGGCTGATAAATATATATTTTGTTTGTGTGAAATAAATGTTATAATTTAAAGAAAATAAGAAGAACTGTAAATAGACTGATGAAGTGAAGACAAATAAAAAAAAGCACAAGAACTTCAAGATAGTAAATATCCTGTAGCAAAAGAAAATGTTTACTATTGGTTTGGTGGATTGTTCAAAGAATGGTGATGATTGCATCTCTCGCCAAAAACCAAAATTTAGAATCATGTACATGACACATGAACAAATCAAAGTGGGCAGACATGCTAAAAGGAAGGAAAGATGAACAGACAAATAAAGTAAATAAGAAAAATAAAAAAAGATATCTGAAAAATTACCAAACCTAAAAATGAAAAATCACGTGATACAATGAGAGGGCTTGAAGGAAATCAAGTAAAACTCTAAAACAGAGGTGATGTTCTTTAAGAGCTGAAGATGTTACAAAAGGAAAATTCTAGATTAAAATGATAAAGAAAGAAAAGGATTGTTTGATACATGAACAAGAATTCTTTAGACAAAAATAAATTTTAAAAAAAAGGGACTTTTTTTTAAAGACTGAAATATAACAAGATTTTATAATATAGAGGAATAAAAATAAACATTTGATTGTCAAATGAAAATGTTGAAAAATTTTATCACTTTAAGTTCTAAAATTGCTCTGGTTATAATTGCCAGAGATTGAAGAGTCAAATCGAAAAATTTATCAAAGAAAATGATGGATACATGACGGATTGATAAATGGAAGAAATATTGAAGGAAAGAAATAGATAGAAGATGTGAAGAAAAAAGAGAAAGGAAAAAGAAGAAATATGAAGAAGGCAAAAATATCAATAAATAGAAAGGCCATTAGGAAAAGGAGATGAGAAAGAAATAGAAGAAAAGAGTTAAGAAAGGAAAAAGGGGATGAAAAAGATTAGAGGGTTTGGTTTGGTTTTATGGCATATCAACCAGTGTTGGTTATTTAATGCCAAATCCTCTCTCTCTCTCTCTCTCTATATATATATATATATATATATATTAAATATGATTGGTAAATACATTTTGTTGATCCACAAAGTTAAATGATCAAACAGTTTTATTTCGAACAATTCAATTTAGTATAAGTTGACAAAGTTAAATGGTTCCAAGAATTGCAATGTATAACAAACAATTCAATTAAACATCAGTCATTTGTTTACACATAGATGATCATTTGTTTGCACTCAGTTTAAATGTCAAGCAGTCCTATTTCACCTGTAGCAGCCACAGATCTATTTCCTTTCGCGAATCAATGCCCCTGTTAAGAGAATCGGTCACTCACTGACCAATCAACTGGCAGAGCGCATTGATTCCTACTCCCTCTCAGGAACTATTTTTTCTGGTCCCTTTTCTGTAGAACAGACAACAGCAGAGAGAGTCTGGAGCTAGCAGAAGGAACATATCTCTCCCACATGACTGCACTGATTCCACTTGGAACACTTCGCTCACTGCTAGCTTTAAACATGCTTCCTACGAGCCAAGGACCAGCATACAGCCCAGCGACGCAAAGAGACATTTTCTCACTCTCACTCCTTCACGCCTGCTACTAATAAACCTTACTTTGTTGTGTTGTTAAAAGAAGTTTCGTTATTCATTTGTGTTGCCTAAAATATATAGTGTTAGGGAAATTAACTATTTCCCTTAACAACTATAAATTGGTGACCCCGAATGGCACCTTCTGAATTACGAAACAAATAAAAAAATAACACGAAACACGGTCTCCATTTTCGGACAGCAGAACAAGCAAAAAGAGAGAGAAAAAGCTTCCTGACTCAAAGAACCGAAAGAATACTACCACCCAAGAATTTTCTCCCCAGTGACACACGTGTTCGTTCAATTCATTCGTCGGCTGAGAAGACATAGGCGCAAATTTTTCTTTCAGAAAAATATTCATAAAAAAAACCTTTTTCGTGCCAGAGAAAGACTTTAAAATACTTCGTTTACGAAGCCATAAATGAAGAAAAAAATTTGCGGCAAGTAAAACAATCTTCCTAAAAAGAGATATCATCTTTCGTTTTGCAGACAAATTGGTGCCCATTTACGAGTGGTCAAATAGAAAGATACAAGATTCTCCCTTTGCCCAAGTAACATTTTTCGAACACGTGCCTCAACAACAACAAAAAAACCCTAAAACTTTCCAACCAGGAATTATCTTCTTTTTCAGCCCGTCCACAAGAAAAACACCAACTCAAGCAAGCATAACGGACATTACATTTTGTTCATACGAAACAAAGTTTAAAAAGAAAAAAATTATTACCCTCAGCTTGGCCGACTTGGCATAAAAAAAGGAAGAAACTTACTAATCTGCTCTTTTCAACTGACCACGTGGTATAAAAATTTTTTTTATTACAATAACAAAAAGAGAAAGGAAGAAACTTACAACTCTGCTCTTTTCAACTGACCACGTGGTACAAAAAATTTATTACAATAACAAAAAAAAAAGGAAAAAACAAATGAGTAATACATTTTTACATTTTTTTTTTTTAGAAAGTCAAAGCTAAAAGAGCGCCTTCTTCCTATTTAACATTTCATTTTCCCGCCTAAATGGGCGACGCCATCTTGAATTCCAACTTTTGTTTTCCTTACTAAGGAACCTTAAAGCAGCACCTTCTCTAAAACAAAACAAATTTTTATTTTTATTTGAACACGAATATCACTATTTTCTTGTGGCTTTTTATCCCTTTTGTTCCTTTCACATTGAAACGTGTTTCTTTGATTTTTTTGTGGTCTGTGGTCACTCTATAAATATAAAAGAAAATGGCTACTACTTTACCTGCTTTTGCTGGCGACGTTCGAGTTTGGTTTGCCCAACTCGAGTCGTATTTTGTGGCAAACAACGTCATGGAGCAGCGACAATTGCCTATTTTATTTAGTGCATTTCCTGCGTCATTGACGCCAGTTGTTAAAGATTTGATAACTGACACCCCCCTTAATGCTACTTATGACAGTATTAAACGGGAAGTTCTGCTCCGGACATCGCTATCAGCGGAAAAGCGGTTCCAAACTTTAGTTAATGACGAGCTTTTGGGGGACCGTATGCCAAGCGAATTGCTCCGCAGAATGAGAGAGCTGGCAGAAGATGTCCCTACTGATAGTGCCATTATAAAGCAACTTTTCTTCTCAAGGCTGCCCCCTCAAGTAAAGGCAATTCTGGCACCCATGGTAGAGAAAAGCCCTGTAGACGCGTCCTCTGCAGATAAAGTGATGGAATTCACTAAGGGGCCTATTACGGCGTCCATTCCCCAGCCAAAGGCTGAAGTCTCTATACTCTCTGCTACTGGGAACACTAGCCAAGTTGCCACGCAAGTGGCCATACTCAACGCTGTGGAGCGACTTACCCAAGAAATACGAAAATTAGCCGTAGTTAGGTCACATTCGCCCAGACGTCAACAAAAAAGTCGTTCGCCATCCCCACACCACCGCCGCCACTCAAGCAAGTCAGGACTATGTTTTTATCACAGTCGCTTTGGTGCTGAGCCTCGGAGATGCAAAATGCCCTGCTCGTTTTCAAACCAGGGAAACTTAAATCTGGAGAGCTGAGCACGGCACACTCTCCACAAGATTTATATAACAACCGTGCCTATTTTATCACTGACTTCAGGTCCCAAGCACGTTGTTTGGTTGACACAGGAGCAGCTTGCAGTATCTGGCCTCTGAAACTCCTCACTGAGAAGCCGCCAGTGTCGCCCATCACACTGCAAGCGGTAAATCACTCCCCTATTCCCACGTACGGTCAAATTTCTCGTTCTCTGGACTTGGAATTACGGAGAGACTTTACATGGATTTTTACTGTAGCTGATTTACCATATCCCATTCTAGGCTCGGACTTTCTGCACCACTTCAACCTCTTGGTGGACATGCGCAAAAGACGACTTATTGACGGCAATACGGAACTTTCCGTCACAGGTTATAAGGCAAATACCTCACCCATCAGCCCGGTATTTTTCATTGCCGCCACAGACGACCCATACCAAATATTATTACGCTCTTACCCAGAGTTAACTAATTTAAATTTTGTTGTGGGCAAATCAACTCACGAAACGACACACCACATTGAGACCACAGGTGCTCCGATGTTCTCACGCCCTCGTCGCCTCCCTGCTGATAAAGTAAAGGCGGCGAAGGCAGAATTTAACCATATGCTGCAGCTGGGAATTATACGCCCCTCGTCCAGTCCTTGGGCTTCCCCTTTGCATATGGTTCCAAAGCGTTCTGGAGATTGGCGTCCGACTGGGGACTATCGACGACTAAATGCCATCACGGTACCTGATCGTTACCCAATCCCACATATACAAGACTTCGCTTCATCTCTGCATGGTTGTAAGATCTTCTCGAAATTAGATCTCGTTAAGGCTTACCATCAGATACCAGTGAACCCAGCCGACATACCAAAAACTGCTGTAACCACTCCATTTGGAGCGTTTGAATTTTTAACTATGCCTTTCGGTTTGCGAAACGCGGCAAGTACCTTCCAACGCTTCATGGACGAAGTAGTGCGTGATTTGGACTTCGTCTATAATTATATAGACGATATACTCGTAGCAAGTGCCTCACCTGAGGAACATGTTACTCACCTCCGCCTACTGTTCGAACGGTTTCAAAAGTACCAGGTGAGGATTAACCCTGGTAAATGTGTTTTCGGTGCTTCGTCGCTAACTTTCTTGGGACACATTATCAGCCCTGAAGGGATATCTCCCTTACCTGAAAAAGTGAAGGCCCTACAAGACCTCCAACCACCCACTTCACTCCGCCAACTAAGGCACTTCCTCGGTCTGCTTAACTATTACAGACGTTTCATCCCACATTGTGCGGATCTCCTGTCTCCTCTGTCTGACCTGTTACGTAACAGGAAAAAGAAAAATGAGCAGATTTCGTTGAATGACATACAGTTAAAAGCCTTTAACGAAGTGAAGCAGAAATTAGCAACAACATCGCTACTTGCACATCCTGTACCCGACGCCCAGTTCTCAGTGGTCGTTGATGCATCGGGCACAGCTGTAGGTGCAGTTTTGCAACAGCAATACCAACAACAGCTACAACCTCTCGCTTATTTTTCGAGACAGCTGAAACCGGCAGAACAACGTTACAGCACGTTTGGCCGTGAACTCCTGGCAATGTACCTCGCAGTGAAACACTTTCAGCATTCACTAGAGGGCAGGCAATTTGTGATCTACACCGATCACCGTCCGCTTACTTTCGCGTTGCGCTCAAAGCCGGACAAGTATTCTCCTCGCGAAACTCGCCACTTGGATTTTGTTTCGCAGTTTACAAACGATATCCGACATATCTCTGGTGGACAGAATGCTGCGGCAGACGCCTTGTCTCGCCTTCCAATTAATTCACTTTTCTCACCTTCGGATATCGACTTACGGCAGATGGCCTTAGACCAGCCACGTCTGGACACCTTGGATCTATCGTCACCTGAATTTGCAACTTGCAAGTTCGCATACCTGCCAGTGCCCTCTGCGGACACGCAGATTATCTGTGACACCTCAACAGACGCACCTCGACCTCTTGTTCCGATGACTCATCGTAGGGTTGTTTTTGACACCCTACACCAATTGGCACACCCCGGACCCAAAGCCACAGTGAAGCTGATTTCAGCTAGATTTTTCTGGCCAAACATGAGGCGTGATATCACTGCCTGGACACGTTCTTGCATATCCTGCCAAAAATCAAAGGTGCACACACATATCCGTGCACCCCTCGGGACATTCAGCACCCCAGACGCTCGGTTCAGCCATATCCATATAGATCTGGTTGGACCATGGCCGGTCAGTCAAGGATTTACTTACCTCCTGACCTGTATAGACCGTTTTACACGATGGCCTGAAGCTATTCCCTTAAAGGACGTTTCAGCTGAATCCGTAGCGCAAGCCCTTATATCAGGCTGGATAACGCGTTACGGAGTTCCAACAACAATTACCACTGACCGTGGCAGACAGTTTGAATCCCACCTATTCCAGGAACTTTCCAGGATTTTAGGGATCAAGCGCATACGAACTATGAGCTACCACCCTGCTTCTAACGGGATGATAGAACGCTTCCATCGCCAATTGAAGGCAGCATTGTGCTCCTATCCTGACCAACAGCGATGGAGCGAATATGTACCTGTTGTCCTTCTTGGCTGTCGTGCAGCTATCAAAGAGGATACTCTCCAGCAGAACTTATCTATGGAGTACCGCTAGCATTACCAGGTCAGATGCTGAACCCTATAGATCTAACGGGAACAGATCCAGCTTTATATGTAAATAGACTGCAATGTTATTTTGGTAATCTCCCACCAATGCAACCTAGAGAACAGACCATCAAACCATCAGTCCCCAAAGATATTTCCTCATGGACTCACGTTTTTCTAAGAAAGGACGCTGTCAAAGCCCCTATCACTCCACCTTACACTGGCCCTTACCGCGTGCTTTCACGCACTGACAAACTTTTCACCCTTGACATTAATGGCAAAAAAGAAACTGTATCTATTGACAGGGTGAAAAGAGCCTTTCTTAACACAAACACACAAGAGCCACATATTCCCCCTACTTACACACATGAACATATCCCTACACCTGTAGAAAAAAATACAATGCCAAAAGACAATTACGTCACCACCACACGTCGTGGTCGACGAGTACATTGGCCCAAAAAGCTCTGTAAAACTGTTTATGTATAAAATGTACCCTTCCTTGTTTTATGGCTGCTATCTTTTTCTCTGTCGGCTTTCCGCCTAAGCAGGGGGTGATGTAGCAGCCACAGATCTATTTCCTTTCGCGAATCAATGCCCCTGTTGAGAGAATCAGTCACTCACTGACCAATCAACTGGCAGAGCGCATTGATTCCTTCTCCCTCTCAGGAACTATTTTTCTGGTCCCTTTTCTGTAGAACAGACAACAGCAGAGAGAGTCTGGAGCTAGCAGAAGGAACATATCTCTCCCACATGACTGCACTGATTCCACTTGGAACACTTCGCTCACTGCTAGCTTTAAACATGCTTCCTACGAACCAAGGACCAGCATACAGCCCAGCGACGCAAAGAGACATTTTCTCACTCTCACTCCTTCACGCCTGCTACTAATAAACCTTACTTTGTTGTGTTGTTAAAAGAAGTTTCGTTATTCATTTGTGTTGCCTAAAATATATAGTGTTAGGGAAATTAACTATTTCCCTTAACCGCTATACACCCATAGATAGGACCCCATTAGATTCTTGCACTCTAGGCCAGAGTGGACCTGGGAGCAATGGCAATGAAGGTGTATTCCACAATCCCTAAAGCTCCAACATTACTAGAGCCTCACCATCAGATTGATTAATGTCATATCCAGGTCTTACTCACTCTGTAGAGATGTTGTTGGTGTATTCTACAGCCGCAGGGGATAAGGCCAGAAAACGATTAGAGGAGACAATAAAGGACAGATATTAGAAGGAAAGAAAGAAATGAATTTTGGTTAAGGATGAGAAAAAAGAACTTAAGAACGGAAACAAATTGAAGAGATGAGATGAAAAAGATTAGAAAATAAAAAAAAAGATCAAAGAAGAAAAAGATTAAGCAAAGGAAAGGAAATAATCTTAAGAGAAAAGATAAACCCAAGGAAAAGATCAGGAGAGGAACTGAACTATCCCTAAGCATCTGGTGGTGAGGCTCCTATTCTGGAGTTCTTGGGAGTGTGGAGTACCCCTTTATTGCCATTATTACCAGATACACTTTGACTTGTATTGGTAGTACCTGATAGATATCATTGATGGATCAAATGGATCTGTCTTAAAATTATTCATATTAGATCAGAATACTTGATACTATTTTAGTATTTGAAAATTATTTTTATTAAGAATAATCACTAAAAGCTATAATTGTTTACTAAGAATTAGTATTATTAATTAACTTCAAATTTTATAATACATGTAAATCATTAGGATTAGATTGGATTACTTAATACCATATAATTGTGTGCAAATGAATGATTACTATTAAATAGAAAGAGTTAGTTTAAACTATGTAACCATGTATAACTAATCAGTATTAGATAGGAATACTTGAAATCATATAACTGTATGCAAACAAATGATTATAGAAAGATAAAAAACGTGGTAGTGGAAGGAATGACCTAGTTAAATAAATTTTTCATTATTTATACTTTTTGGGGTCATTTAAGTGGATCAAAAAATAAGATATTGTTAGGTTTTATTATGGGTCCTAAAATTCAAGCGCTCATATATTTCCTGACCAATCAGATTCATATACCTACTTATCTGTTTTAGAGCCAAAAATTTTCTGTTAATTAGTTGCTGAGCTGGATTTGCTAGAATGTTCTTATTCTGTGTTTTTAGCTGATTGGTTGAAAAATAAAAAAGTGTCAGTGCAATGTTAATGAGATTTTGATCTGAAATTTCAAGAATGTTCTTATTCTGTATTTTTAGCTGATTGGTTGAAAAATATAAAAATGTAACTTTAATGGTAATGCAATTTTGATCCAAAATTTCTATAATGTTCTTATCTATGTTTTGGGGATTGATTATTTTAAGGATAAAAAAATGAGTATTCTATAGAGTAGACCGAGTTTTCTAGCATAGTAGGATAGCAAACCGATCAAGGAGAAAGAAAAACTAAATTCAAAACCAGGTTAGCAACTCTATCTCTAAAAGCCTACTTGCTATAGAAACTGTGACACCAGAAACTGTGACACCAGAAACTGTGATGGAGTGTGGTTGGGGCTTTTACACTCCACAAGGCATCAACAGGATCCAAGTAAAAGATCTTTCTTTCTAAAATAAAAACATTCCTTCCTGGTATTTACAATCAGTAAACACCATTGTTTTACTCAGATATGGCATTTGATAAAAAGAGACATATCTCAAATAACTATTGTAATTATAATAAAAAAAACTAACAAAAATAGTTTACCAGCCCATGACTTGAGTAAATAGATGTTGTTTAACTTAAACCTTTTAATCTATTAAGATATGACCCCAATATGATTGACTGACCTATCAAAGGCCTATCAACACATCAAGGATTATTTCATGCCAAGAGGTTAAGGAATTGTATTCATTATAGATTTGTATAGCTGTTACTTTAGGCTATTGTATACACAATTATATGATATCAAGTATTCCTATCTAATAGAAATAAGTTGTACACAGCAGCATGGTTTCAATTATTCTTATCTAATACTAATAATTATATGGTTTCAAGTGATTATTTCTATTTTTTAATTATCATTTGTTTTATCACAGTTATATGGTTTCAACTAACTAATAATAATCCTTATTAAACAATTATAACTTCAAGTAACTATTTTTAATACAAATAATTTACAGTTATATGTTATCAAGTATTCCTATTAAATACAAATAATTTTTACCAGATCTATTTCACCCATAAATGGGACTCTAGCTGGTACTGCCTCTCTGGATCTGAGTGGACCTGGGAGTAATGGTAATGATAGGGTACTCAATAGAGTTTCAGAATGTTTCTTCGGAATTCATCCTTGCTTCTCTTACTTGGATGGTTTATGGGATGGGAGGTAAGTGGCTGTACACTTACTTTTTTGTAGGGTTCTGCTTCCAGGATTTGTTCAAAATAGCATACAGTATCTTTGTGTAGTTCTGATGGAGATTTTTCCCCAGTTGCTTTGTCAAAGTGCAGATGGTGCAACCATACAGTTTTACTGACATAGCTTCAACTTGGAAGAATTCTGTTTTATCAGAGTGATCAGATTTCCATATGGTCAATAGCAGTTCATGCCTTTCCTATGCATACGTTCATATCACTTTCAGTCAATGAAATATATTTTTCGAGGGTGACTTGTTTTGGCTCCAGACTTTATCATTTATGTTTACAAGTGAAAAAATTAAGTTTAAACAGCCTCTTTTTATTTGAGTTTTTATTCCTTACTTTAACAATCAACTTTACTTTTATTTGTAATACACGTTATGAAATCTGCCTAAAAATGTTAATAACAAAGTCTGGAATATGGTCTGGTGAAACTGAAGAAAAACTGAAAATCCAAAACACCTACTTATTCCATTAAAAAAAAAAAAAAAAAATTAATATCCAATACTTAACATCAAATGAATGAAAACTGAGAATCTTAAATTGTTAGAAAAAAAAGAAAAGGCATAATAAAAGAAAAGGAAAAGGAAGAAAAAACAACAACAACAAAAACCATAAACACATTTAAATAAAGACACTAAAAGAACCAAATGTTCTAGTACAAAGTCTAACAGAAAAACCTTTGAAGGAAAATCCAAATCTTTTAAATCTGCTATTTCATTTAATTTTATCAAAGTAAATATTCAAAATTATAAAAAAGTTAACCTAGTAAGATAATCATGAGAAAATTCAAGGCGTGAATATAACATTTTTTTAACCTAAGAAGGAAAACACACATAAGAATAACACTGGACATGTATAACCCAGGTATTTATCTCCGAGAGTGGATAATATTAATCAAGCCACATAAGCATATATCAACCATAGAAAGTAGTATGGTAGATGTAAAAAGATGAGTTTTACTGAATACTGGACAGAAGAACCTCACTAGTCATCCAATCAGGAAACTATTTGTAGAATTCACTACTCTAACATGCAGAATAAACAACAAGAACAACACTTACTGGTTCAACAGCCCCAGTTGGCAGACAAACAATAAAATGGGTAGTAACCCAATACCAAACATGTAACACCCTAAGCATGCCTGTGTATACACACACTAATGTACCCATTTACTGGACCAGCAACCAATCACTGTCCAGAGAATAGACTTGGCCACTTGAGAGCAATGGAATGCCCCAATGTCCATATAATTTCACCTCAAGTAGTAGCATTGCTTTTTATGCAAATGAGTATTTACTCACAGCTAACGAGCATTGCAAACAAATTCCAACACTATTAATACTCACCTATAATGATAAAAAAACAAAATAAACAACAACAAAAGATTACCATGACTAATCCAAACTACATTATCCTTCACATGGGTGAACAAGGGGTATGTCTGCTGAGGTGGAAGCTTTAACTCCTGTTTTCAAAAAGCCAGTTACAGAGTCTAAGCCCAAACCCAAAGCAAAATTGCCAAGAATTTTCACCAAGTTGACATTTGGACTCTTTATACTGTAAACAAGTTAGCCAAACATAATATGGACATGATAAGTATACAATAACATATATACTACCATAGCAAATGACAAATAGTATACCATTATACTGGTAATGGATGGTCATTTGTTTCAGCATCTGCAGGGAACAACTCTATCAATGCCGTTATAGGAGGAGTAAGAATGCTTCTCAGTTATCATGTTATAAAAATAATAAAATACCATTGAGACAATCCAACAAAGAACAATGTGCAGTTTATTGAATGGCAACTCCTGCTCAACAATTGTATCTTGCTACGGTCCCACTAATGTCAGTGATGAAACAGGCATCATCACCTACTAAAACAAACAATCTTCTTTTGTTTGACACATTCCCAAATGAAATGTTCAAATCATCAGTGGAGAAATGAAAGTTCATGTAGATAAAGTTGGAAATACCTAACTCTGCTTATACTACTCGGCAAATAGATTTTTGCGAAAGAGCAGACTAGTATGCCTAGAAACTAAATTCAGAGAAAAGGTATAGAAAACTATGGTCCTACAATCACCCAATAACTCTAAAGCACAGTTTGATTAGATATTCGTGAACAAGTAGTGGATAAATAGCGCTTTGAACTGTGACACCTTCTTTGCCTTTAACAAAGTATTTTCTGATCATTGTCTTGGCAGAGGTTCCTCTAAATCTATGCAGAAATAAGACACAAACAGTCATGACTGGTCCTCACACACCAATAGTGATATTATGCAGTAATTATAAGAACTAAGGTTGATACTCTTCTGGAAATATCTGAAACACATACTTCAAATCCTGAATATGAAAACTTTGTTACCACCTGTAAAGAAGCAGCAGCTGGGTGCATTCCAACCAAACCAAGAACCAAATGTAGAGGTCCATGGGAGACAATAGCAATTAGAGAAAAATGAGATGTGAAAAGTTTGGTTTGGTTTTATGGCATATCAACTATTGTAGGTTATTTAATGTCAAATCCTGTCCATACATATACATCAAATATGTATGATTTGTAAACACATCTTGTAGATATCCTTTTTAAATGAGTCTGAGCTCATTTTTTTTTGCATACAGTAAAATGGTTTCACATATTGCTATGTAACAGTCCCAATTTAACATCAGTCATTTGTTTAAACTCATTTAAATAGATATATGTATGTAAGTGATTAATTTGTTGGTAATTTCATTTTAAGATGAGATTTTGCTATTGTTTCTACACAGTTAAATGGTGTCAATTATTGTTATCTAACATTTATAATTTTAATCATTTGTTTACACACACTGAAGTGGTTACAAGTATTTCTATTCAACATTATTCATTCATTTGCACACAGTTAATGGTTTCAAGCATTGCTATATATCATGAACAATTCGATTAAATATCAGTCATTTGTTTACACAGTTAAATGATCAAACAGTCCTCTTTCAAGCAATTCAATTTAGCATAATTCATTTGTTTGCACTCAATTTAAATGTCAAAAAGTTTTATTTGACCCATAGGTAGGATCCTATTAGTTGCTACCACACTGAGCCATAGTGGACCTGGGAGTAATGGCAATGAAGGGGTACTCTACATTCCCCAAAGCTCCAGCAATGCTCAAGCTTCACCATCAGATGATTTAATATAATATCCAGGACACTCATTTGCGGGTGGTTTTACTCCTCTGCAGAGATACAGTCAGTGTATTCAACATCCCCAGTCAAGTGGGATAGATAATGTGAAAAATGCATCCTTACTTAATAAAAGAAACCTAATAAATGCCAACATACAGAAACTGATGAATACCCAGACAGAACTAACACATACCAAAAAGAACAATCAGAATAAATTCCAGGCCAAATCAATAAAATCAGAAATTCAGCCGAAACTAGTCAATCCTGATTAGCATGGCAGACAGTAAATGAAGTGAGTAGAAGGAAGAGCACCTCAGAGCAAAACTAAAAACTGCCAGCCAAGAAGAACAACTACAGATGTAGAAATAGCATTTCAAGAACCTGCTCCAAAAACCTCCTGAAGCCACTTATAAAGATATTGAAAAAATCATTAATGGTCAACAAGATATCAAACTAAGTTTACAGAGAAAAATCTTGACGCCGCACTAAAAAAAAAAATAAAGCAGAAAAGCTGCAGGCTTCGACAAAATATCTCTTGTAGTTTTGAAGACAAGAAAATTTGCTCACAAACTTCTTCAATTATGCAATCCTGTGTATAAAGAAAACATAAAAGAGACATGAAAGAAATGCTGTATCCTCCCCTTCCCCAAGAAAGATGACCTTGGAATCATAAAGAATGACAGAGATATAAAGTTTACTGTTATAGCTGCTCAGGTTTATAATGCCATGCTTCTCAAACATATCCAATCTGAAATTGAGAAAATACTTAGGAAAAATCAAAACAGTTTTCTGAGAAATTAATCCAAAACTTCCCAGATTCTGACTATCCAGCAAACTATTAAAGGAATACATGCAAAAAATCTCAAGGCAATTCTGTTGTTCATAGATTTCTCCAAAGCATTTGCTTCCATAGACAGGGGGAAGATGGAGCAACTTCTCAGAAACTCTTATAGCTATAGTAATGCTCTACAAAAACACAAAAGCAATGGTTCACTTACCTGACAGTGACACCGATTTCTGGGACATTGTCGCTAAAGTTTTGAAAGGAGATACATTAACATCATATATGTTTATTATCTGCCAAGATTACATAGTCCAAATGTCAATAGATCTAATAAAAGCAAATGGTTTTACACTAAATAAGACAAGAAGAAGATGATATCCAGTAGAAACTATAACAGATGTGGACTACACAGATGATCTAGCACTTCTTGCAGATAAAACCTGTCCAAGCCAAATCCCTACTACATAGCCTGAAGCAATCAGTAGGAGACATTGGCCACCACATTAATGCATATAAAATAGAGTTCATGCATTTTAAACCAAAAGGAACCATATCCATTTTTAGTGGCAGGCATCTAAAATTAATAGATACATCAGTAGCAATATCTCATCTACTGAAGGTAATGTCAACGTACGCCTAGCAAAGGTGTGGACTGCAATCAACAGGTTATCGATCCTATGGATTTCTTCCAACATATAGAGAAAAAGCAAGATGGGAACTAGACAAAAATGCTACTTGAATGCTATTTTGAACAAATCCTAGACACATGATCCCACAAAACAGCAGCTGTATGGCCACTTAAGTCCCCTCTCAAAAAACCATCCAAATAAGACAAACAAGACATGTGGAGCACTGTTGGAGAAGCAAGGACAAACTCATAAGCGACATTTTTCTATGGACCCCAATTCATGGACACACCAGTGTTGACTGATCAGCAAGGACTTTGATCCTTAAACAGATTTGAGTCATAGATAGGATTCTAATTGGTATTACTACTTCAAGTCAGGGTATACCTGGGAGTAATAGCAATGAGGAGATACTCCACACTCTCCTATCTCCAGAACTGGAGTTTTACCATTAAATATAGTTTAGTGTCATACCTTGCATACCCTTTTAGGAGGGGGGGGCTTACTCTTCTGAAGGGGATATAGCTAGTGTATCATAAGCCTTGCCACATAAGTTGAATTTAAACTTTAGTTATATTGATTTTATATTGCTAACCAGCTAGGTGACATTCAACATTCAGAATTGCTATTACTGTGGGTCTGACAGGTGAGACAAAGAAAAAAAAATGGGTTGTCGCCTAAGATCTTCTAGTAACTCGACATGCTCAAGAGAAATTGGAGGGTTGGGTTGAACCATAGATAAACTGAGCAAGTTGGTGGTTAGACAAATTTTTTTTTAAAATCCCAAAATAGATTAACAGCTGACACAGTAGCATGCCCCTGTCTCTGATGTCATAAAGAGAAAAATGGAATCAATGGAATAGTACAATCTGCAAGTCTTGGACATCTGTAGTTCAATTAGAAACTTGCCACTGTCAGTAAAAGACTTATTCCAGCAAAGGAACAGAGATTTTCTCTGTAATATCCTGCAGACAATACCAAATAAAATGAAAAAACTTAGATATGAATATTATAGATGGAGCAATCTAGATATGTGAGAGTGAGAATTACACTGACATATATACAAGTTGTACATTTTTTGTATTATATTGATATAGAGATTCAAAATGATTTCATATTAACAATTTACACCTATGTGTTTGCGTATTATACAGTGATTCATATATGACCGCTCACAGGAATGTAAATACAATTGACCCCACTCAAAAGGAACATATCAGGACCTCAAATTTTGGTTGTCATAAATGGTGGTTGTCTTTCAGTTGATTTGTATAAAAAGGACAAAATGTTATGTATATTTGATTGATTTTAATGGCTTGTCAACCAATCTAGGGCTATTTTATTCCTAGAGGTTAGTTGGGTTGGGTTTCATGGCATATCAACAATCATTGGTTATTTAACGTCAGTTCCTCTTTATATATATATATAATTTGTAAACACATAGTATGTATATAAGATTTTCAAAAAAGCCAGAGCTCATTTGTTTGCATTGGTTATACATATGATTTCTAAGTCAATAGTTTGTTGGTAGTCTTGAAGCTAATTTCTTTATACACAAGTATTACTTTGTTTGCAGACAGTTAAATGTTTCCAAATATTCTAACACAAATAGTTCTTTTTAGTATTAATCATTTGTTTGCACTCACTTAAATAGTTTCAAATATTGCTATCTAACATAAATAGTTTCATTATCACACACTTAAATGGTTTCAAGTATTGCTATGTAATACTTTAGATTCATATGCAGAATACTCATTTCTGAAGGAATCTTACTGCTCTGCAGAAATGCAGTTGGTGTATTCTACAGCCCTAGCCAACTGGGCCACCAGACACTCATTAGGAGGGGGTCTTACCTCTCTGTAGAGATGCAATTGGTGTATTCTACAGCCCCAGCCAACTGGGCCACCAGACACTCATTAGGAGGGGGTCTTACCTCTCTGTAGAGATGCAATTGGTGTATTCTACAGCCCCAGCCAACTGGGCCACAGGACACTCATTAGGAGGGGGTCTTACCCCTCTGCAGAGATGCAGTTGGTGTATTCTACAGCCCCAGCCAAATGGGCTGATAGAAGTAAGGGAATTGCAAACATTCTATATTTCTATTTCTAATTATTGTGTGGCTTCTTAAAAGTTTTTTTGCACAAAGTCATATGATAGTAAATGCATCTATAGAATAATTTGTAAACAGATCTATTTGACCTACAAATGAGACCCTAACAGATTAAACAACTGTGAGAGAGAATAGACGTAGAAGCATTGGCTAGGAAAGAGTACTCCACACTCCACAGAGCAGTTTCGTGTCAAACACAGGACATGTATAACTGATTCCAGTCTTGCAATGTTGCTTCTTCTAAGAGACACAATCAAAATTCTATTTTACTGGAATCTAATATCTATTAAAAATTCCTGATATAAATATATATCTGCATACACACATACCTTTCTCAGTTGAAAAAGTTCTGTCAATAAAAAAGAATGAAATATTCTGAACTGAATCTGTTGTCTGTGTATTTAGTATATTCACTTTTCCATTTATTTTCTATCATCTTGTCAGATCTACCAAAATATTTACCTTTTTTTCCCACTCATAAATATATAAGGTGACAAAATTCTTATTTTTTTCTGATGACATCTGAATTATAATATTTTATTTATCCAAAGAACCCAACAAGGATTAATAGGGCAGGAAAAAAATAATATAATAAATAGCCTTTTCTTAAAGAGAAATTAATTCTATCTACAAATGAATGCTGTTATTATTTTCCTTGCAAAATGGTCCCAGATCCTACCACAGTTAGTGAGGGGTGAAACTTTAGCGGATGGTAATTTTATTTGGTTTCTGGATGAATTAAGCCTTCTTGATAAATTTTATGCTAAAATGTTCCAGGAACCACACTTCTGGCAGATGCCTTTATAAAATCCTTTAGATCAAAGAAGGTGATATGTCAAGTTTCATCAAGATAATTTACCCAAACCCTCTGCTTGGATGTGACACAAGGTCAATTTTTAACCAGAGTTTAACAGGTTTTAATTCAGAGTTTTGCTTCTCCTAGACTACTTGCTTCACCAAGGCTGAAGAACCCAGTCTGTCCTACTATTTACCCAGATCAGGAGGGAGAATAATTGGATTCATACCTTTCCAAAAGGTATTCATGCTATGTGAAATGTAATCAGCCTCGTCCAGAATTTGAACTTGTGTCGCCATCTCCATTTCCCATGACCATAACCATTAGTCCATGAGGAGTAAAAAATACATCAAATATTAAATGTAAAGCAATGTAAAAGCTTATAACACAGAGTTTCATGGCAACAATTATCAGGTGAGTTGGTAATCCATATGTATTCACCAAAATCCTTCACCATCTGCAGAATGGGATACGAGGTAATTTTTTTCCCAGATTATAGTTGGTTTGAACTCAAAGTTTTCTTTCTTATAAATTGGTTGCCTTACCAAAGCTAAAGAACTTTATCTGTCCTACAATTTACACATAGCAAAAGAGAAGATATAGATTCAAGCCATTCCCAAGGGCATTAGAATGAAGTGAAAATGCTCAGGGCTTTGTCCAGGATTTTAGCTCAGGTCACTGGTTCCATTTCCCACACAGATAACTACACTATGCACATATCTTCCATGTGTGTGTGTGTGCGTGCGTATGTATGTATGTATATATATGTACATGCAGACATACGCACAGATGCTACCCAAAAGCTCAGGAAATTTGAACAGTCTAATAAATCTTTTCATCTGTCAAGTTATTCAGCATTTCTCATTTAGCTGGACATTTTCCATGTCTCTTGAAATTACTACTGTAGCAAATAAAGAACATCATTTTCCACCAATAAGTCTGCAGCCTAATAATGAAAAAAGCATTTTTTTTTATTAAAAAAAAATATTTTTCATCATAATCTTCTCCCTCGTCAAGACACTTAATTCATTGCTCAATATTAATCATACAGGCTTAACACTACACAGTGTTATATTTCAGCTAAAATTTATCTGTAACCTTTGTGTGTGCATATATGTATATATACTCACACTCACATATATATATATATATATATGATTATTCCTTAGATGCAAAAGTGATGACACCATAATCTCCCTCTTATCAATGCACTTACTTCAGTCGTGACAATTAATCATACATATTGAACTCTAAAAAGTGAAAATTTCAGTCATCATTCACCTCCAAACTATATATATATATATATATATATATATATATAGTTTAGAGATGAATTATGACTACATGCATACATACATGCACATCCATATATACACATTTATAACACAATACATAAATATTTCTCCTCAATATTTCACTCTCTCTCTCTATATATATATGTATATATAGCTATTCCTCCAATACAGAAGCGATGACATTCAAATCAGTCTTATATGAAGAAAATGGTTTGTCTGAATAGAACAGTTCTACTGGCATTTCTGATGATGGCATCGTAGCACATGAATAGCAATTAATTACTAAGCGTCGTCTTCAGATGACACCCCTGCATAAGCTTCTATTTGGCATGTTCTTTGTCCCCCAAGGATATCAATCTGCTGCTGAGACCATTCTGATGCACTTAGTCTTAGCATTGTCCAGAAAATCTAGAAAATATTGTATTCCTTTGACCATTATTCTATTTGGCCAATTATTTCAAACACGGAAAGTCAAATTTACTCTAAAAAATTCCCAAACATATTTTTCTATGTAAAGATCTATAAAATAAAACAGACTTAAAGGTTATTTATATAATTCCAATAGTGAATCATTTAAAGCTGAAGAAATAACAGGGGGTGATAAGTACAATGCAGGATTTTCTGCGCCTTAGGATCTAAAATAAACAGTGAAAAAGTATTGAATGAAATTGTATTTAGCAGAGATAGATATCAATTGATCAAGATAGCCATAACTCGAATAGTGTGGAATATTTTTTTTTTAAATTCTTTTAAACTGTCCAAACAACTATTTACAATCTTAATATAATGGATTTTAATGTAATTCTAGTTCTACAAGAAAAAATCAAAATAATTAATACACATAATTAAAAGCCCTTTGTAATGCTTAACAAAATTCTAGAAAGAAAAAAAGAACATTACTTGCAATTTGAAAATACTTTATTTCTTAGAGAAATAATCTTTCAGTTTAACTATATATGAAAATCCAAAGAAATAAAAACCACTCATTTTGAGGTATTGCAACATACAGTATCACCTATAAATAAGTATATTCCTGAAAAAATTAATTTTTTCCTAAACCAAAAATACCAAAATTATACTGAATATGATGGAGCATTAAGAAATAAAAATGGGTATTATTAGTTTTTATCTACTACCAAACTCTGCAGCATTAAAACTGAAACCAAAACTAAGTACTCTTCTTATTTATATTTGTGTGTGTGTAAGTAATTTTGCATTTGGTTGCAGAGGTGCTACATTTTTTTTTTTTTTACAGGATTTCAATACTGTAGAATTTGGTAATTAATAATAGCTAATAATATACATTTTCATTGGATAATGTTCCACTAGAAATAATAAAATCCCAGAATCTTTGGTTATTAAAAAACAAATTGATAGGAATGTTAATTATTTCAAGGCAATATGCAGTGATTGTTTTATAAGGAATCATGATATGATGATGGTATGATGTTTAGTTTTAAAAAAAAGGGAGTTGAAAACTCCATCTATCCAATACCTTCTTGTAGGCATTTTATTTCATGTTAATTCCCTTAGGAAAGGCATGAATCCATTCCTTCTCTCTCCAGCTATAAATAAATAGTAGTCATTTATTCAACTTAGTTTGTTTTGGCACAAGACCCAACATACTGGGCACCCAGTCAGAATCTAACTCACTAATCATTACACTATACCAAGTAGCCAGCTATGGTTGAATATTAGGATAGACTGGGCTCTCTCCTTTTCTAACTAGGTAAACTGGTCTAAGAGAAGAAAAAAAAACTAACTTCAAAATCAACCAGTCTAAGACTTGATTCCATAAATCTGCAGCACTTTTACTGAAGTGTTATGAGTATGGTACTATGTTCCATAAGGAGTTGATAGTATCACCAGTCCCACCCACATATTTTTCCATTAAGTGATCCAGATGAAACTAAGTAACAAACTTAAAGAATACATTATTTGGATATTTTACACCTGGACTGCCATAGTAGCACTGAGCTCTTTTCATGATCTTTAATTTTATTTTAATATATATATATATATATATATATATATATACACACACACACACACACACACATTTACCAAGCCCTTCGCATAGACAGGATGTGACACTTGGTCAATTTTTAAGTGGAATTTAACAGGTTTAAATTCAAAGTTTTCCTTCTCATTGGCTGTTTACCTAAGCAAGGCTAAAGAACCCAATCTGTCCTGCTATTTACCCATAACTGACTGAGGGAGAATAATTGGATTCATACCTTTCCCAAATGGATTAGTACTATGTGAAATGCAATCAGCATTGTCCAAGATTTCAACTTGTGCTGTCGGATCCATTTCACCATATATACCTTCTAATATATTTTCATAATGTTCTATGAGGGGGGTATTTTGACGGACAGTTTATGATCTCTTCCTTCACATACAATGCTGAATACTTAGTATGGAATGCTAAGGCAATACTGACTTGCAATGCTAAATTTTACTGCACATGTCATCAAATCTCTGTCTGACTGATTTATATATCCACGACTTCTAGACATATGACCTCAGTAGCACAATCCATTTCAATATTCAGTTTGCTGGCTGGAGACCCATGTTCAAACCCCATGGATTAGTATCAGCATATTCTTCTACATAACATATATACATATATATATATATACATGCATAGTTACATCATTATTTCTGTAACCTATTGATATAAAAAGCATTTATTTCACATAAACACTTTTCAACAACCGCCTCCCTTGTCAATACACTTAATTAACAGGTGTTCATTAATTCTATTATTTCTTAATTTAATATTCATCAACAGAACAGAATACAAAACTGTTTTCAGAAGAACATTAAACTTGAGAACAATTCTGATATGTAAACATCACATCATGATCTGAAGTTTAGCAAGCTTATCTGACATATTCCAACTTTTGGGCAGTGAGTTCTGTCCTCACAGGGTACTTCATACTTCAAGCCAAAATAAGTAACACATAGTAAATAATAAGAGCATAAAATCATAGAAACAAAAAATATTTTGGTTTTGAGATTTTTTGAAATAGAAATGAATTATTGGTATCTCACTGGTCTTCCATGGTTGTAGGGGTGCAACCCATGTAATGTGTCTTGGGCAGAATCCATTTCTCACTAGGCTGGTTCAAATTCAGAGTTTTGCTTTAATTTGGTTTCTTAGTATAATGGCATATCAATCTTTGGGGTTATTTAATGCCAAAGTCATTCTTGTCAAAGAATAGTGGTGATATTATTTAATCCATAGCTACCAAGTGTGTTCCTTGTGTGTTTATTTATCCAACATTTGTCACAAATAGGATGTGATGCAAGATCAATTCTTAGGTGAAGTAGTTTGGGTTTGAATTCAATGTTTTCTCTTTCTTAAATTGGTTGCCTAATGAAGCTGAAGAACCCAGTTTGCTTTACTATTTACCCATCACAGAGGGAAGAACAAATAGATTCATGTCTTTTCCAAGAGCATCCGTATAAAGTGAAATGCAGTCTTCTCCAGGATTTGAACTCCAGCCACCTATTCCATTATCTATAATGATAACCGGGAGGTGTCTTCCTGATGTAATGGTTAAAATGATGGACTGCAGAATCATAGTAAGCGAGTTCAAACTCCAGTCGGGCTATTATGTTCACTTTCGGACTAATACCTTCGGGAAAGGCGGAAACCCCCTTATCCCACTACCTATGGGTTAAATAGTATCTCTCCTGTCTTTCTAGAAGGATGGATTTGGCATTAAATACCCCAAGAACATTGATATGCCATTAAAACCAGTCCAAACCAAACCGAACCTACAATGATAACCGTTATACTAAACATGCTTCCAGTGGTACCAATATTAGTATCAAACTTTCCCATAGTTCCAATATTGGTATCAGACTTTCCCAACGACATAGTATTTTTGAGATTTTTTTAATTTCTTCATAGACTAATTTCTTTATAGAAAAGATCCATAACAGAACAGCATTAACAATATTGGTGACATCAAAAACTTCATTATCTTTTCTTCTCTCTCTCACCGTTAACCTGCAAGAAACCCTTGGACCCACCCATGTGCACAATCCGACACTAACCCCACCCTTTACTGATTTGACATGTTACAGTTATTAGTCAACCACAAAGCGTGAACTCTAAACCCCACTGGCATCTTTCCACTCTCGTGCAAAACCAGTAAAACTTTTAAGCACTGCTTTTTGCCAAGAATGTTTGATGTGTTGTACTAACTGACAATGTCTGAAGACAACTCTGAACAACTCAATTAAGGGCTCAATTCTATTACCACTGCAGCCAAAAAGATAACACAGACCGACCAGTGCATCTCACACAGACCCTCAAGCTTCTCACCCCACCAGCAACTTGAAATAACCTTCACAAACCAACCTGACCCTCATTTTGCCCCTTGGCAAATCAATATATTTTGATTCAACAACATTGATCAAATATAATACAAGTTTAAGTTGGTTAAATATGGCTGACAAGGGGAATAATTACATTTGCAACAAAAACCTCAAATGTAGAAATTAGTGTCTCAACTTCTGATGTTCAGACAATAATATTGTTAATGATAAAACAATTAAGTTTTTGCCAAAATCAACAAGTGTTACATACATTTGCAAAAGAAAAAAATTAAAAATATTTTGTTAAAATTCAAATGGAAATCAGATTAAGAATGCAATTTTAAAATTTAGTGTACATTTCCATTGTTTATTGAAAATATTAATCCAATATCTGCCTGAATTATTGGGAGGAAATTAAAAAAAAACAACTTTTCTTTAATAATTACCATGAGTGCCTCTATAAAACTATGTATATAGAATTTAATGGGATGAAACTTTTTACATGTAAATATCTATGTTACAATCTTAAATTAAAACTTATATACAGAATTGAAGAAAAAATGATTGATGAATAAATGTTTTAATTATTCTCAACTTTGATTTGTGATGTTGCTGTTCACTGCTGCTTTACTACTTTAACTATTTTTCTAACTTCATATGCAGTGGATTTTTTTTCTCTTGCAGCTAAAAACTTCTTTTCAAAGATAATTTTTAGTTTTTCTTAAAATTTTTTGAGAAACATCAGATGATGAATGATAAAGTAAAAAAATTAAAGTTGCCGACCTTAGTCGAGGATGACCTGAAGGATCCCTTTTCAATAGCAACAACACCAAAGTGTAGGGGAAGGCACTACTGAATTGCTCCACTTTACCTTTGATTACCCTTACCTTATAGTGCTGAGTTTGAAGCGAGGCAGCATCAAATACCATTTTTTGAGTTTTTGGTATGACTTGACCTGGGATTGAACTCCGGTAGTGATACAATTTATAAGCAATATCACCAAGTGACAGTCCACAGTCATTGTATGCTAAAATGTAATTTTCTTCTAACTCAGACAACTGCTTACCAGCTATTAGCAAAAGACTAATCACAAATTAGAATTTCGAATGAAGGAATAGAAAATCCTAAGAAATTTCCTATTTTTTACAGTTTCTGAAAATTTTCTTGAGGAAAGAATGAATTTTTATGACAACAACCAAGGAAAATAATCCCTTCGTATGTGTATCTAAGCCATTAAAGTTTGTGACAATTAAAAATGGTCCCATTTTTCATTGTTTATTTTTATTTTTGTTCAGTACAGTATAAATATTTTAGATTAGTTAGCAGGATGAAAAATATAACAAGAACATGCTTTATAAACTGCCTATAAATAAAACAAAAGTACCTATAAATAATTTTATTCTTTTGTTTGTCTATGGAGTGGTGTAGTTCTAACATTGTGGGAATGATTACATAAAAGACACATACCAAATAATTCTAAATCCATTCTTCATCTATTGGTGAGACTCAGGTTCTGGAGCTCTCGTGGGGGAGTGTAGAATCCCATTTATAGGTTAATTAAAACTGAATGAAATTATTACTATTAGATTGGAATACTTGAAAGTATATAACTATGTGCAAATTATTATTAAATACTAATAGACAAATAGTTAATTGAACCATAGAACAGTTTAAAAATTATTTGTATTAAGAATAGTTAGGTGAAGCTATTATTACTATTAGATTGGAATACTTGAAACCATATAATTGCTTGGCTTCAGCATCAAACATAAAATCAACCGACCAATCAACCAACAAACAAACCAAGTTCATTCAGGGTTTTCAGACTATTGTCTTTGTAGTGGAAGGAAAATTTCGTATTTTGGTTTGGCGCGCAATTTAATTCGACGTATAATTTCACCCAATCAGGATGACGTATCCAATTCATCCTGGGCCTTCTTTACGGGCAGCAGCAAAGTGGGTAAGCTGCCAAACACATACTCTTTAGCTGGACAACACCGCCCAGTGCAGATAACTCACTGGGGGCTCTTAAATAGCAGCAGCAGCAGCATGGACACATGAAGGAACCTATCTAATTTAAGTTGAATATAAATTAGATACATTCAACATGCCTCGCACAAGCACAACTTTATGTCACCCCCAAAATTGGCTATGTCAATGCGATGCTTTTATTCTGCTCTCAACACCTCGCTCTCAATTCACCTCTGGGCCACTTTAATGGAGACCAATTCACGCCTCTCCACCAGACACACAAAAACCACGGTGACTCCAAAGATCATTTTCCTCCAACTGCAACATGGCTTTCACTAAACTACAGCGAACACAATCCCTCGCACGTCCAACAACACATGCTGCCATCTCAACCTTCTAATAAATCCATTTCGTCTCCTTACCATCTCTTTACTCCCAACCTTTCCACGAGTCCTGCAGCACAAACCCAAACTACATTTTCCATGCTGCAAATAAAACCTATTCCTAAAAACACATTTCGACTATCGGCATACTACTTCATCATTCCTTTATTTACCCTAAAAACAATTAGCAAAAGACCTTACACACTTAGCGAGGAAACAACACAACGTAAACACACACACATACGTCACAACTCTTCCTCGCTAAACAAGAACAAATTTATCGCCCCAATAACAACAAAATCTCTTGCTAAATCTTCATCTTTATGATCACAATGTTTTGGCCGATATGTCCTCCATCCTTCTTCCGGAGTTTCTTGTCAAACTTGGGAGCTTACACTGAACTTCGAACCATGTCCTTTATTTTATCCAATGGGGGTCACTTGCTCTGATTCTGTTAACCATAACTGGGTACAAGTGTTAAGTATTCTTGTATTGTTATTGAAACATAGCATAATGGTTACTGCCATTGGTTCCCTAAGCTTTTAAGAGACAATCACTGGAGGTTGCAGGTTCAATCCTGACTGCCAGCAAGTAACAATACAAGAATACTTAACACTTGTACCCGGTTATGATTAATGGAATCAGAACAAGCAATCCCCATGGATAAAATAAAGGACATGGTTCGAAGTTCTGTGTGGGCTCCCAAGTTTGACAAGAAACACCTGAAGAAGGCTGGAGTTCATATTGGCTGAAACATGATTATAACAATAAAGATGAAGACAATAGTCAAAAAATCTTCAATGATAAAAATCATCAAGCTTTGTCTTAGAAATTCAGACAACTAAACCCAATTCATTCTTCAATTTTATTTTGTATTTGAAATCAAATCACTAATAAAATCCAATTTTAAAGGAAGTATGTATTGACCCTACTCCTCCACCCAGGGTATGATGTGATACAAAGTCAACTTTTTTAAAAAGTAAAGCAGGCTTGAATTTAGAATTTTCCTCTCTGTCTACTCTACTAATTACCTATAACTCAGGATAAGACAGATGGGTTCATGCCTTTCACAAGAGCAGCAGCATGAAGTGAAACTCCATCAGTCTTGTCCAGGATTTGAACTTGGGTTACCATTTCCATTTCCTTCACTAAACACACATCCCTTATGTTATTGAATTATTAGGAATTTATTTATCCAATTAAATAAGCTTAAAGGAAGTATATAATAATTAACATGCAACAAGTTTTGGATGTTTATCACTGCTTCTTTTTTTGTCAAAAGTGTGTGAAGGAGCCAAAATTTCAAGTTTCACTCTATGTTTTCTCAAATGCCAGCAGCCAACAACACATTATAGTTTGAACACAGAATTCAAAACGTTAGGATGTTGGTCAACCTTGACATAAGAATTTCACATCTTTTTATTTTTTGAATGGTTTTCTTTTTTCATTTATACATGAACATTATTAGCATCAGATTGACATTCTTGAAACTATTTAACTGTTTGCAAACAAATAGAAATCATTGTAACCATATATTTGTGTATGAATTATTTTTTTAAGAAACACTTGAAACCGTCCAACTATGTGCAAATTACTTGCATTAGATAGAAATATTTATTCTAACTCGATGCAAACAAATGATATAGGCAAATAAAAAGGGAAATTAAATTAATTCAGCAGGACATTGAAAATATATAGTTATGATGACAATCATTTTAGAATAAATCAAATTGTGGCATTAAATAACCCATAAGGAACTGATATACCATTAAACAAATCAATAACCAATAAGGAATTGATATAGTGTTAAAAATATAAACTTAACCAAACTTAAAGGCATTGTATCAGGAGTTCTTTACATATATTCAAAGTATTTGCATACTTATGCACAATTGTCTAACAGACACAGTTTTGTTAGTGGAACTGAGATGAACCAGTTGACTTGAGAGAAACCAAATACCAGACTAAACCAAGCAAAAACCAAATACCAGAGTAAACCAAGCAAAAAGCACAGAAACATACAAAATTGCTTAGAAATGTACATAACACTTGAATAAAGTAACAAGTCCAGAAAATTCTTCCATGGCCATTTGATAAAATAAAATACCAATAAAAAATAATTTGATTTGACTTTTATTGCACAAGGAAAGGAAACTGAAGAATGAAAAAAATTCTTGTAAAGTTGCCAGCCTTCAAGAATGTGCTCTGGGGAGAGACTGCAACTCTTTCTCCCCCCCCAATCTAGCAACAACAGTGGATCTATAACTCTGTCTGATGTAAAGCAATAAATTTTGGATATCAAATCAATTTTCATGGTATTTGAAATTAAATGAACTTTATCCAAAAGGCGTTTCCTTCTCTTTTACTTTTCAAGATGAGACAAAAAAGTAAACAGCAGAGTTTGAAAAACAAGCAAGTTTAAATCCTTCCAATTTTTCAATAGACTTGCTCAAATAAAACAATAAAAACATCAATTACTGCCATTACTATTTTATATACTCAAGTAATGAACGAACCCTAATTCTTTGATAACAAAAGGTGTTTTTATTATATATTGCTTGTAATGAATGACCTCCAAACTTGTGGCAATGCTAACCTACAGGGTGCTGAAGCAAAACAAATAATATTTTAAAAGTTTTTTTAGGCTGATTAGTCCAATTTTTGAAAAAGAAAACGTCATAAATCTAAATTTTCTTGATTAGTTCTATTATTCAAGCTATTTTTTAATTAAAATTCAGCCCAATATGAGTGAGCTAGAAAAGAAACAACAAAGAATCTATGACCCAAATAAAATTTCCAAAATAATTGCTGTTTCTTAATGACCTCCATCAGTCCCAGACCTTAACCACCTTGATTATGCTATGTGGGGCATTTTAGAAAACAAAACAAATGCAATTTCCCATCCAAAACAATCAACAAAGATAAAACATAGCAAGAAGAAAGCAAGCAAAAGAATAAGTTGGAAGCAAAGAGGAAATGAAAAGAGAGAGACACCATTTAATTGATGAACAGAAACAAGACAAATTACTTTTCTGACTTTATGTTTTTTTAGAAAAGAAATTATATATATTACATACACTTTTGATCAAATATTGCCTGTTCTTAACATGACAGAATTTCTCTGTATTCTGTAGTGAGACAAGATTGCATAAACAAATGTCATATTGTATTTTAGCTAAAATAGATTAAATGACAGTAATAATAATTCATACCATCAGATAAATAAAAAATTAAAAATGCATACATAGATATTGAATAACCTTGTTATATTTCAAGAATCAAAGAAAAATATTTAAATAGCACAAAATATGGTTGCATTTTTTAGCTTCACTCTTGTGTTTTCCTTTAAAGATAAGAAAAGTTTTTAAAAAATAATCATCAATTTAAGAACTTAAAAACATACTTGCAGAAACATAGTATTTAACTTAGTAAAAATATTATTTTCATTATATAAAGTTTATATAAGCTCAAATAAATAAACTTATTAGCATTGCAAAATTCTTACTTTTGATTTTAACTCTATCAACCAAGAATATGACAGATCTTCAATTTTTTAAACTCAACCATAAATTTTCAATCATTAATAGCCAAGTTTCATTTGTAAAAATTTGGCTACCATAAGGTGTAAACAGTGAAAGGTAGTAATGACCTTGATTCACCAGGCAAGTAGTTCATAAAATACTCCCCAAAACCTGGTCTACTCAAGCCACAAGTCTTTGGAATAGCTAATTTCTTATGGTTAAGGGTGGTCTATACCATTTTCTAAATAGACACTTTAACATTCCTTATTAAACAATTCCAGTTTTGTTTCATAATTTTGTATCTAGCAATAGTTAAAGTTGGTTAAAGTCATCTATAGCAGTGTTCTTCAAAGTTTGGTATGCCTATCACTATTAATACAGAAATTGTTTTCATATCTTTGATGACATTTAACTTCAACTTAATGACATTCTAGGTGATGCTTGGACATTATTTATTTTCAGTATATCTTTTCAACACTTGTTTCTCATCCCTGAGTGGCATTAAGACGAAATAGATGAATACAATGGATATCCATTCTGAATTGTGTGCATCATTGTCTTCAATTGAATAAAAATTAGATAAGATGACAAAGAAAAAGCAGACTCATCTTTCACCTTAGAAACATGCTGCCAATACTTATTATTGTTTTTTATCTGCTTTATTCATTATAATTTGCCATTTTATTATTGATATATTGGTATTTTTTGGCTGAAAAGGTTTCCTTATTTTTATCAGTTTTAATTTATCTTATAATATTGAATTATTTGTTTACAAAAAAATATATCTTAAAATATGTTAATTTTTAATATATTCATAATGTTATTTTAATATTATTTTATTACAAATGTTCAGTATGTGATTGAACATGTGCAAATAATATGGCCCTGATGTTCAACTGGTTCTTGACACAGTGAAAAAATACAACTTGCCAGTCTGCATCATTATGTAGTTGGAGTAACACTGATATCGATGAAAGTTTTCCAAACAATCTACCAATGACTGAGAGATTCTAATGGTATGTCCACTAGTTTAGTGCAATTTTATACCGAGAAATTAGGGAATGACATTTATTGTACATTTATATTTTTTATATAGTTGTTTCTTAAGATTTTTTTGACACACAGTTATATGATATCAAGTATTCCTACAAAATGCAAATAATTTCCACACAGTTCTATCATCATCATCATCTTATCATGCCACTAGCACAAGTTTCCCTGACCCTCTTTTGCCATTTGTCTATTGGCAGGTCTTCCAGGTTACATCATGTATCAGTACAGAGTTGTTGTAGATAGGTTCTAGCTGGTCTTCCAGCCTTTTCTCATCTGTGTGAAGGGGTCTATAGGAGTACATTGTTTCAACTATTACAATCTAATATTAATAATTATATGATTTCAAGTAATTGTTTCAATTTAATACTTGTCATTTCTTTGCGTACAGTTATATGGTCTCAATAATCCTTCATCAACAATTATAGCTTCAAGTAACTATCTTTAATGCCGATAATTTATGGCTGTGTATCAAGTATTCTTAATACAAATAAACAGGACCCTGATAGGTACTACCACTCCTGGTCAGGTGGGCCAGGGAGTAATGGCAATGAAATGATGAGTCTACACTTCCCAGATCTCTAGTATTGATGTCACACCATGAGATGCAGTTTTGTGTTATACCGGGGACGCCCCACATTTTTTTTTCCAGAATGACTTGCATCTCAGCCTTACAGTCAGCATTTTCTAAGCTCTGCTGACAGGGCAGCATATAGTTTAAGTTGCACCAATCTAGATCAGAGCTTTTCACACCATTTACTAAGACACTTTAATGTGTCATTGATAATCTCCATATATGCTGATTTCTTTAATTATAAAACAAAATTTTTCATTGAATTATTTCTCTTTGAATGAATTATGAATTTGTCTTGATTAACATAACTGAAATAATGAGTTGAAAAATCTTTAGTTTTCAAAATGTCTGTCTCTAGAACAACACATTTGGAAAGCTCTGACTGAGACAAGGAAGAAGACATATTGGCTTATCAAATAAATAAAAAAATGATTGTCAGCAATGAAATATTTATACTTCAAATTCTAGTTCAATGCTTGGACCATTCAGCTGTGTATAACTTCGAATTCTTTGGAATGCAAAAAAATTAATAAATAGATAAATAAAAATAAATAAATTACTAAGATGAAAAGTATCTGAATATTTTTAATGCTCAGCGAATTCCTTTAAAAAGTAAAGAAAGGTTGAGTTTACACTATGACTATAGAAGCCATATTGATAATTATATTTTTAAAATCTTGGATTAACCTTCCATATTTCCAATGTGGAAGTCAGCAACTGACACTCAAGGCTTAACTGTGTAGTAATCTGTTCATGAGAATTAAGGGAATGTCAACTAGAATTTTGACAATTTATTGGGAAAAATAAGGTGGAAAATCCAAGCATCTTTGAATGAGCCAAGGAAAAAAATTTGATTTTTTGTATATTTTGTTTTTTGCCTGGATTTCATAAAAGTCTTTACTTCTTAATTCATGTTATAACTATAATGTTTTAAGCTTAAAAGATATTTGCAGATGCATTTTTAAAAAGTTCTTTCTGTATATTTCAAGATCAACAAATTTTTTCAGAAAAAATACCTGTCCCTTAATAATTGTTACATTTTCAAATAAATTTCTTATATAAATCAAAGAACTGTTATGACACAGAGATAATATACTAGTGTAAGTCAAGAGTTTTGCAATATTTTGTAAATGTAAGGCACAATTCAACAAATTTGGATGCTTTTGCAGAGGTCATAAAGGTGATGAACCATGATTTTAGGCCTACCCAACCTGACCTGATCATGAAGATTCTTTCAATTACAGTAAAATTTCTTCAACCGTCTGATTATTGTACTGTGATCAACTATGATTTCACTTTTTTGGTAAACACATACAAGTCCTATTTGAATAAAAATAGAAAAATTAATTTTTAATAAAATTTCTATATTTTAGGAAACTATATATTAAATTGGTTCCACCACAGTATATGGGTAACTTGTCCATGAGCCATATTCTTAAGGCATCTAATATAGATATTTTTTTTGGAACAGTGTCATGATCTGGGTGTGAGTATGGGCCCAGAGCTAAAATTTTCTGAACAAATTGAAATTCAACTTAATAAAACACAAGAATTAATTTGTAGATCATATGAATATATGGATGGGGAAATACTGAAAAATTTGTTTATTACTTTGGCAAAACCCCACCAAGATTTTGGTCATATTGTTTGGTTCCCAAGATTCATTAAGATAAGAAAACTCATTGAAGGAGTACAAAAAAGAGTCACAAAATAGATATTCAAATTGAGGAACATATCATATGAAAAGAAATAGAAAAAGATCATTTTACATTGTCAGTATTATTTTGAGTACATGGAAATATGATTGAAGTCAATAAATATTCTCCAGAAATTCCAACCTCCAACCCATTCATTAAGGAAGTATTATTAGGAGACATGAAATAAGACGTTCAAAAAGATACAGTGAGATGACCTAATAGGGTGGTTGATCCTTAGAATAAACTACTGTCAGTTGGGGTCAATAGCCTCTCATTAAACTCCAGGTTGGATAAAATATGGTATAATCATAAATATTCATAAGAAATACGACAACCATTTCCAACTAAAGATAGAAAATATGATTACAATGAAAATCAGCTGACAAGACTTCAGATCCAACTGAAAATATATATATATATATATTTATATATGACACTATTTGATGCTCAAGTCCAGAGATTTTACAGTTCTAGTAAAACAATTGTGATATATTAACACTGATCACAGTGGAAAGAAAGACAAAATAAATCATTTGTATACACAAGAATATTTAAGTTTTTATATACTTAATAGGTATATCAATGGGATAAAAAGAAAGAGTACACAAGTGTATACCAACTGTTAAAACTATACATTTATTGTTCCATAAACATGCCATGTGTAGGGAAAAATAGCAAAAAGCTTACGTGTTAAAGGCAGATGTGGCTTAACCATTCCATGGCAAGGTCAGACACAAAGTCTCTAAAGTTCCAAGATCAGAGGTGTAAACAGATTGATAATTGGTTTCTGGACTGTCATGAGACCTCCCTATCAAAAATACAAGTTAGATAAGAAAGATAATAATTTATGGTATCCCTACACTTCTAACAAGTTAAAAAAATTAATATCTTCCCCAAATTCTACAAGTTTTATAAAAATTAAGGATATAAAATTGGTCTGGATTTTGAGTTCTATTTTATGCTCATAAAAACATTTTTAATCATCGACTTCTGACAGAAATATAAAGTTAAGTAAAGTTGGTGACCGTATTCGCGAGCGACCCAAAGGCTCCCTTTTCAATAGCTACTACACCGAGGTGTAGAGGAGGGCACTACTCCTCCCCAGGATTGCTCCACTTTACCTTTGATATGTACCTTATAATGCTGAGTGTTAAGCAAGGAAGTATCAAGTACCATTAAGTCTTTGGTATGATGCGACCTGGGACTGAACCCTGGTCTCCCAGGCCATTGGCAAACACTCTACCCACTAGGCCAATGAATTGGTACAGATATATACTTGGTAAAAATACATAAAGGTTGTTCAACCTGCCCTTGTGAGAGAATAAGAAATTCTTCCATTGTTATGGCACTTATATCTCTGTTACCAAAGCATCAGAATTTTATCTTAATCAGAAATGAGACCAGGTTGCTAATATATTGCAAAAATCTTTCTATACTGTTTCAAAATTGGCAGATTCTTTTGACCAAAGATTAATAAAATAAATACAAAAACCAGACAAATCTTATTTTCTATATTCATTTATTTATTTTTGTATATACTGATGTATTATAATTAATTTTTGGTCTAAATTTTATCAATTTGTAGCCATATTCTGGTGATTTAAAAATATATATACAAACAATTAAAAGCTATTTACTCATCTTCCATTGATATGAAGAAAAAAATGAGTTATTATAAACTTGACAATTGAAATTATTTGTTTGAAATTATTTTTAAATTACTTGTTATTTTTTTTGTTCACAGATAACTGGATAAAAGACAAATCAGAAAAATCAATCATCTTTTCGTGATTTTAACTTCAATATTTTGTCAATATGAAAAAATAAAGAAAAGATAAACAAGAGAATGCAGAGAACCAAAACATTTATTGAATTGATTTTAATGGCATGTCAACCCATCTAAGCTTATATTATGCCGAGAGGTTAGGGAATTGCATTCATTCTACATTTTTTCATGTAGTTGCTTCCTAAGTTTGGTTTGGCTTCTTTGTTTAATGGCAGATAAATCTTTGTGGATTATTTAATGCTAAAACCATTCTAGTAGAAGACAGTAATGGTACCATTTAACTTATTTGTTTAATGGCATATCAACCTTCATGGGTTATTTAATGCCAAAGCCATTCCCAGAGAAAAACAATTGCGGTATTACTATATTTGGCGGCATATAAGACACACAGGTGTATAAGACGCACCCTGATTTCGGCCGAGCAAATCAAGAAAAAAATAAAGTACTAATATCAAATGTGATGAAATTAATATATGAATATTATCAATGATAACACTCTTTATCTGCATAATAGCCTTTTAAATAATGACAATAGGTATATGAAAGTTACTCATGCCATGGGGATTCCACATTTCTTTAGAGGCTTTGCATAAGGTAATATAAATTCAAGTATTCCTATTTTATACAAATAATCTCCACACAGTTGTTGGTTTGGTTTAGTGGTTTTATGGCATATCAACCTTTGTAGGTTATTTAATGCCAAATCCATTTTTATGTAAGTAATCTGTTCTATTTAAAACAATTCAATTTAGCATAAGTACACATTTTAATTGTCAAAAACATTTCTATTTCAAACTATTCAAGCAGTTATATGTAACAATTCAATTAAGTGTAAATACAGTTTTAATCTCGAAAAACAATTCTATTTCAAATAATTCAGTTAAGCATAAGCACACAGTTTAAATGTAAGTACGGTTTAATTGTCAAAAATATTTCTATTTCAAACAATTCAGTTTAGCATAAGTGTGCTGTTAGTTCTATTTAACCCATAGATAGGGCCCTATCAGGTGCTACCACTCCGGGCCAGAGTGGACCTGGGAGCGATGGCAATGAAGGGGTATTCCGCATTCCCCAAAGCTCCACTATTGCTGGAACCTCACCATCAGATTGTTTGGTGTCATAATCAGGACACTCGTTGGGGGGGGGTCTTCCCCCTCTGCAGAGAAGCAGTTGGTGTATTCTACTGCCAAACAGTTGTTGGGTTTCAAGTATTTCTATCTAATACTAATAATTATATGGTTTCAACTAACTATTTCTATTTAATAATAGTCATTTATTTGCACAGTTATATGGTTTCAAGTAATTAATAATAACTTACTTAATAATAGTGTCAAATACAAATAATTTTTAAACAGATCTATTTGATCCATAGATGAGACCCTAACTCGTACTACCACTCTGGATAAGAGTGGACCTGGGAGTAATGGTAATAAAGTGGTTCTCCACACTCTCCAGATCTTCTGAGCTGGAGCCTCACCATCAGGTGCAATTGAGAGTTATACCCTGGACACCCTTGTTCTGAGGGGTCTTACTCCTCAGCAGGTGATACAGTCAGTGTATTCTACACTCCACTAACAGAGTGAAACATAAAAATATTTCATATTTTCTAAGTACAATAAAATTGTCAAGTTTACTAAGCTTTGTAAATCACTACATTGATAGTACTAATACTTCCAATAAATTGATAAGTTTAATAAACAATGAATAAAATTTAAACCCATTAGTAAAAATAGTTGATCACTTAGACAATATATAGTAGTCTTGCTATATATTTTATTATGTTGATTTATTTGTTTGAATATTAAATTGAAATCAGAGAAAGAATTTTCATTATTTTTTTCAAGTCATTGTTGCTTTTTATAATATCTTTCAAAGCCAATTCATGCTTTATCCATTTCTAATCATTGGTTGGTTTTACAGCATGTCAACCCTCATTGGGTTATCTTATATAGAAGTTAGTTTGACATCTATGATCTCTAATTATATACAGTACAAAAATCTATTTTCCCAATCATTTTAAACAAGTAAATACTTTATTATCTCAGCGAGATGTATTAAATTTCAGCATTAAATTATCCAATTAGAGTTGGCTTATTGGTTGGTGTTTTATGGCATATCAACCCTTGTTGGCTAATCTAAAGCCAAAGTCAAACTTCTTTTGCGAGCTGTTCCTAACGATAATCACTCGTAAACAATTATAAATTCATGTAACCATTCTTAATACAATTTATTGGCACAGTCTTATATAATTTCATGTATTCCAATCAAATAAAGATTTTTAAACAAACTGATTTAACTCCAAGGTGGGACCTAAACAGATACAGCCACTTCAAGTCAAAGTGGACCTAGCAGTAATGGTAACAAAGGAACAACTTTACACTCTCTAAAGCTTCAAAATTGGACCTTCATCACAGAACAGTTTTGTGTCAAACTCAAGACATCCTCTTTTTTTTTTTAAATATTTTTTTAAAAGAGGTAACTATAACATTCTCAACAGAGAGTTGTTCTTAATATTTATTTATTTGCAAATGTAATAAAAATTTTATGAATAGTCAGACTGACTCTCCATTGAGTTTAAATTTTTAAAGAATTATCTGTATTATAATGATCTGATCTGTTTATGTTAAAACTCAGGGAAAATGGCACATTGTAGAAAAAATTCTGTTAGTATAGTGGTATCAAAATGATTTGACTTATAAAATAAAACAAATTCCAATTTTTAACTTAACAATAATGCAGAGGTCTGCATTTGCACTCTACTCCATCATTATAGTTCCTCAAGGGAAATAACTTAAATGCTAATTATAGATTTCTTCCCCTTATTTTTAAAAATAAATTGTATAATTTCTATACAATGAGATTCAATATGGAACATAAAAACTATCAAAGGATCCTTAAAGTTAGTAATAATAATAGTTACAAAAATGTAAAGATGGTGAAAACAATGTTGATAATTATAATCACAAAGATGCTGCTGCTGCAGGCTGAATGATTGCTGACAATGCTATGGCCTCATGGGATACTACATTTCCCTTTGCATCTGACTATACAACTCTTATTTTTATTTACATTTTTTTTTTTGTTTTACATTTTTTGTGCTTCTTTGCTGCCCAACATCGATCTGTATCCAATAATCCAATAACTGATTAGTTCTTGTTGTTTCGTTTTTCTTCTTACAAATCGTTCATTCAAGATGAAGAAGAAAGAAAAAAGTCCTGCATTCTCACCATAAATCTGCATCTATCTTGACATGTTTGAAATGTCATGGGGGGATGAGGACAAATTGTTTACGACAAGCCGTCAGCGCTGTTTTACTGGGTGGTTGAGACGGTGGGGAGGGAGGGGAAGAAATGTGGTGACATGAAGAATTGTTAGAATTGATCAGGTAAAAAGAGGATAAAATAAATTCTTTGAAATGCACCGCAAATTTTTTTTTTCTAAAACTTAAGCAAAAGTAGAGTTGCCCAAATCAATACTTTTTATTTATGAAAAAAGACTTTTTAGAATTATGTAGACAGATTCAGAAAAGGGTTTAAATTATTTTAATTCCTTAAATTCATTCAATTTATCTTTTTATTCATAATTCACTTTACTATTTTTCTCCCTTGCATTTTTTTCTTAAATAAAATCAAATATTAGCCAATAAATATTTGTTTTAAATGGATGAAATGAAAAAAAATATATACCTAAGTGGGGAATAAGTCAATTTTTTTTCCTGATGTAAAGAAAAATAAAATAAATCTTTCCCCAAAATTTTTAATGTCTGTTTTTAAAAGTCTGGTTTCCATTCTTTTTTTTTCCTTCCATCAGTTCCTTAGTTTGGGAAAAAATAGACAAAAACACAATTCATCTGTCAGGGATTTGAAAGTCTTTGGGTCATAGAACCAATTATTTTCTGCTGCATTATTTCATCAAATATATATATATATATACATACAAGCATATATAAAATGATAATAAAAAGCTTTCAACAAAATATAACATTGATCAAATATATAAAAGATATTAATTATATGTTAATATGAAATAATACTACATCTGTCACATAATAGCAGTTATACTTTCCTTTAATTTCATCTACAAAATCTAACAACTATTATGAGACAGATAACTTGCTGAAAGCATTGTTCAGTTCTAAAATGGGTGATCACTTTGGAACAGCAGGTACTGCAAGAAACTTGAGGCCTGTGCACTTGATTGAGCATGACTTAGTAAATAACTATTATGAGACAGATGTATTTTAAAAAAGACATCAATCTTTCACGTACAGTAAGATTTTCTGTTTATTCTTTTGTACAACAGCTGAATAGTAAAATGGGTGGAGCATCCATTATCTTAAAAATTCAAGTCAATTTAGAAAAACTGATACCATATCACCTCAATATTACCCTAAAACTATCAATTATATATATATATATATATATATATATATATATATAAAATATTTGTTTCTGATAATAAATTTGATTTCACTTTTAAAAATAAAAAACTTATTATCTGTCGAATTTTAACTTCTAAACTTTTCCCAGAAATTCATTCAGGCTGATATTGAATTCTTCAGTAAATATTTTGACGAACAAATTTAGATTTATACTTAAAGTTAAACATGTATTTTCTAAATTATAAAAAGCCAAAAGATTATTGCAAATAGATGTAATTTATATTATAATGCATATTTATTTATAGATCTTGGAGTTTTAACAAAACCTCAAGAATTATCAATATAAATAATTCATCTCTGCATTCTTTCAAACACTTGTGTAGGAATCATTTAATCGTCAGCTAAATATTTTGGTTACTCTTTTATATGTATTCAATGATAGCAGTTTAGTAATTTGAGTTTGTAATAAATCCCTCCTGATGATCTTAAGAGTCAGGGCTCAAACTTAGTAACAATCTAATACACTGCAATTTATTGCTTTGTTATTTTGCTGTTTTTTTTTAAAATTTTCTTTAGTATTTTCCTCTCTTTATCTTTTGTACATGTTATTCTTTTTTTCTGTGAGTGTGAAAAGAATAGTGTAATATTATATGCATGCAGGAACATAGATATTATCATAACGAACTTGAACTAAAACACTGTGGATTCATTAATGGATGGACATTTTGTATTAGCATCTGTATAGAAAAAAACTCTATCAATGTTGCCGTTAGAGGTGTAACAATGCTTCCCAGTTCACATGCTTTAGAATCACTAAATATCAGAGAAAATCCAACCAGAAATAATGTGTGAGACAATTAATGGTAACCCCCGCACAAAAACTGTCTCATGATACAGTCCAACAAATGACAGTAATGAAACTTACATCATTAATAATGATCAATCTTCCCTTGTAAAACACAATGTTATGATCATTAGCATTAATGTGGATGCTCATATAGGCCACAAGATGAAAATATTACACAAATCTCCAAACAGAAATGATGAACATCAAGGTAAGTTTTCTCTCAAAAACTGGTTTGAATGCCTCAACTCTACATTCCAAAAAAGGTAGAGAAAGGTTACAGACTTACACTCACCTAAATAACTCTCAAGCATAACAAGATTATATAATTATAAACAAGAAATGAATAAACAACACATTAAACTGTGAGGCATATTGCTCTTTTGAAGATTTGTCTCAAAAAAGATTCACTCAAGTCAACACAGAAATAAGAAATAAATAGGTAAATCTTTGCAATATGACTTGTCTTCACTTGCCAATGGTGATATAAGTAATCAATATGCTAACTCCAAGAAATAAGTTTGATAATCATCAGGAGACACCTGAAAAAACATAATCTAAATAGTGAATATGAAAACTAACTTACAAGTGCATACCAACCAAACCAAGAGCCAAATGTAGAGTTCTCTGGGAGTCAAAGCAACACAAGAAAAACAAGAAAAGAAAAAATTATCTTTGCCTAATAAAAGAAACCCAACAAATACCAATGAGCAAAAACTTAAGAAAGCTCAGCAAAAACTAATTAAATTATAGCAGAAAGATTAATAATACATTGAAGGCCAAATCATTAAATCAGAAATTTGGTAGAAGACAAACATACACAATTAGCATAGTAAGCAGTAAACAAAGTAAGCAAGAAGAAAAGCATCCTGAGAAGAAAACTAAAAGCTGCAAGCCAGGAAGAAAAACTTCAAAAAAGGAAAGAGCATTTCAAAAATCTTCTTGGAAACACTCCTAAAATTACAGATAAATCTAAATTATTACTAGCCAACAAGACATCAAATGTGGACACTTTATGAAGAAAGAACTTGATGCATTTTGAAAAACAAAAGAAAAGCTACAGACCTTGATGAAATACCTTCTGAAGTATCAAATACAAGGAAATCTGATGGCATACTTCAGTTTAGCATGCAGTGTATAAAGAAAGCACAATAGAGAAATGGAAAAAAGGATACATCTGTTAATGTTTATACTGCCCTACTTCACATTTGTATCCAACTTGAGGCTGAGAAAGTTTTTTGGAAAATTTAGAACAGTTTTCAGAGAAATCAATCCTCAAATTTTCACTATTTATTGAATCATCAAGAAGTATATGCAAAAAAATTTGGGGGCATCACTCTTATTTGTAGATTTCTCCTGAGTATTTGATTCAATGCACAGAATATGGAGAAAATACTTCTAGCAGATAATCTCCACCAAGTCACTATTATTGCCATAATGATACTCTACAATAATGCCAAAGTTTGCAGACCTGATAATGACACTGAGTTCTTTGTCATTCTCTTGCAAGGAAATTCATTGACACCAAATATGTTTATAATCTGCCTAGTTTACCTATTAAGAATGTCAGAACGAATGAAAGAAAACGATCTCACTATGAGAAAGGTAAGAAACAGACAATATCCTGCATAAACTGTCTTGATGCAGATTCCACCAGTGAAAGACGTATACAAGCCAAATTTCTACTGCATCACATTGAACAAGCAATAAGAAGCATTAGTAAATCTGTGAAAGCAGATTAAACAGACATCTTGTCATTTTAATAAAGATCTCTTCATTAAATAACAAGCTTCTGAAATTAGTCAATCATTTCATATACCTAGGTAGTAATATCTCATCAACTGAAAGCAATGTTATAATGTGCATAGGAAAGGCATAGACTGTTATTGAGATCTTATCAATCCTATGGGAATCTAATCTCTCTGATGAAATTAAAAAAAAAAAATCTTCCAAGCTGTAGCCATGGCAATATTATTGTATGGCTGCACCACCTAAACTTTAAAAAAGCAATAACAGAAAAAGCTTGATGCAAACTAAACAAGGAAGTTGCAAGCTATTCTGAACAAATCCTGGGGGCAACACCCCAACAAAACACCATCTGTATGGCTACTTGCCTCCTATCTCACAAACCATTCAAGATTTGCTGAAAAAACAAAGACAAATTCATAAGCAAAGTCCCCCTATCGGTTCCTACAGATGGACATACCAGAATTGGTTGACTAGAAAAGACATATTTCTCAGCTCTGTCCAGATACTGGATGACATTTAGAAAGCCTGAAAATATAAGACAGCAATAGAATCCATGTTATTACAATAAGTTTAAATAATTTCCATTCAATAAATTGATACATCATATTCCCAGTTGATTTTTTGTTGTTTCTTTTGTAGCATAAAAATTTCTAAAAAACTTTTCTCCTGATAACGACATAAGTTAGAAACTAGTTAACAATCAGAGAATAAATAATTCCATATAAATTTCCCTGTTTATCTTACATTCATCTCTCTCATATATACATATATATATATATATATCATTTCCAATATGTGTTTTTTGTATATGTCTAAATTGAGCAGAAGATTAATTTCTAAGACCACAGTTCCCTTAAAAATAACTACATTTTCTCCTGTGATATTTTAAATAAAGTTTATTATTATTATTAATGATCCGATGTTTGTATGTTAGTGTAACACAGTAATAATGGAATATCCTAAGATTTTTATTTGAGCACTTCAACACAATTGCTCCGTCATCAAATAAATTGCAATTTCCAAATCAATGTGTAGCTTCATAGTGTTCAAGTCAGTGTTCATGCTCACCCAAATTGTTATCATTAGCTGATGTTTGTATCTTACTGTAATAGCAATATTGGCCCAACTAAGCAAGATTTTGGCAGAAAAATAGTTTCTAACACAGACCAAAAAAAAAAATGAACACCAAAAAAAGATAATCCAAGCAGCACTGATTTCAGTTGATACATAACTGCCTACAAACTCAACCTTAAAGATAATTGCCAATGTTTTGATCTTTTTTTTTTTAAATTATGCATTCAAGTCACTACAAGCATATCCCAAACAATCAATAAACCAAATAAAAAAAAAACAAACAAACTTCAGAGCAGCTATTTATATTATTTTCAGTCAGAATAGAAAAATAGTGTTCAAATGGTCTTAGTTCTTAAATAAAGCAATTTCCAAATCAATATGCTATTTAATGTTACAGTGGGGATCATTGTTCATGCTTCCTTGAATCATAATTTTTTAGGTAAATGACGATGAAACAATTGTAGTAGAGTACTTCTTATTTATTTGCAATTAATTATATAATTACTGCAAATAGGATCTAACTCAACATTCAAGCTTAACTGCTGCTAAAGGTGGTTTTTATGAGAGCTTTACAACTCAATCAATAATGACTACCTTAATTGTTATGACAACCATAATCCTTTTTTTCTGATTTTTAATGTCCAACATCAACAAAGTAAAATTTAAGTCAGAATTTTTTTTTTTCAATTCTCTACATTGCCAATGTAGGATGAGAACAAATGATTTTCTTTAGATTTGGAGATGCGTATTTGGACATTACAAGTTCATTAGTCGTTTGAGAATCCAGAATTCTGTCTCAACCCATTTTTGTTCTGCTTCTTTGGCTGAAGTTGATACACCTTTTTCTATCTATTTATTGAACTGACTTGGTCCAGCTCACTGGTTGCTAATCTGCAGAGTGCTAAGACTACTGCAATAAGTGTCCTGGATAAAATAGTGAGGCTCCAGTCCTGGAGCTTTTAAGAATGTTGGGTATCCCTTCATTGCCATTACTCCCTGAGTGGCAGTACATGATAGGGTCAAATAGAACCACTTGACGGTGTGAAAAAAAAATGATGTTAAATTATTCATATTACATAGCAATACTTGGAACCATTAAACTGTGCATAAATGAATGAGAAAAGAGAAATAGAATTATTAGTGTTGAACAGCAATATTAGAAGCTTTGTAACTGTCTGCCTAAATTTAATTAATGTTATTACATAGTAAATGTTAGAACCATTTAACTGTGTGCAAATAAAACTGTTAGTGTGGAGTACTTGAAACCATTTAACTGGGCTGTCAAAATAGGAAATGCCCCTTTGTAAATAACAGGTGCATCCAGTCGATCAGGATATTATAACCTTGACCGTGGATGGGTTGAATGAGTGCAATTTGTGATGCCCACAAGAAGGTGGGCGTTGAACTATTATATAACTCGGTGAAGACAGGAAGTCAGTTAGTTTGGAGACCAGACCAGTTTGGAGACAAGATGTGGTAGAGAAAACCAGCACCCAGCAGAGAGCTGGGCCCCCGGGCCTCCAGTTGAGCAGCCCTGGAGAACAGGAAAGAAACGCTGATGGCCATAAGAGTGGGGATCAATATGTTGCAGTTCTGTTCGGTCTCCAACTCCCTCTCACACACAACCCTTTCAAATAAAGTGAGAGGTATATTTTTTTCTAAGAACTGTGTCGCTCGTCTTCATTATTGTGTCATTTGTATGCATCTGCATATGAGTATACAACATATATAAAAACTGAATTTTTGGTATTAAATAGCAAAATACTTGGAACCATTTGAGCGTGTGCAAATAAATGAAGAATGTTGAATAGAATAAAGTAAGTAAAGTTGGTGACTTTAGTCGAGGGTGACCAGAAGGCTCCCTTTTTGATAGCTACTACACTGAGGCGTAGGGAAGGGCGCTACACCTTTCCCTGGATTGCTCCACTTTACCCTTGATACGTGCCTTATATTGCTGAGTGTTAAGCAAGGCGGTATCAAGTTCCATTTTTAAAGTCTTTGATATGACACTACCTGGGATTGAACCCCAGTCTCCCGGACTATTGGCAAATACTCTACCTACTAGACCTACTTTTTTTAATAGAATAATCGATGTGAAACAACAATACTTTTAACCATTTCAATCTGTGCAGACAATAGCAATACTTAATTGTGTGGAAACAAATTAGCTCTAAGTTTTTGAAAAATGAAATTACTTACAAACTACTCACAAATCATATATGTACACTGTGTACAAGCAAATGACTGATGTTGAATTAAATTCTTTGTGCTAGGTGGCAGTGCTTGAAACCATCTATCTATGTGCAAACAAATGAGCTTTGAATTATTTAAAAATGTTATCTATTTGTTTACAAAGCATATATATTTAGTATACATATGTATAAACAGAATTCAGCATTAAATAATCTACAAAGACTTATTATGCCATGAAAAACCAACCAACCAGATTTGGTCTTGCCACTGAGAAAATGAAATTGCCATTTTCTGCACAATTGAAATAAAAGCCGACAAGGCTCAGCTATTGTTGGAATTCTATCGTAAGGCTCAGTAGAAATGAGTCAGTGCTCACATGCATAATAATGAATTATGAGTTGAAGTCAGATTATATGAATATGGGAATGTTCCATTATTCGAAGGTAGCCAAGTCCATTCCCTAGACAGTGATTAGTTGCTGGCCCAGTGAGTGGGCATATTAGTCTGTGTATATATATATACACTGGCTTGCTTCAGTCATGTTTCAGGTCTTACAGGTTCAGTATTGAGTTACTACCCGTTCTACTTTTTGTCCGATGCTAGTGGGGGCCACTGAGCCGGTAAGTGTTGTCATTCTTGTTTATTCTGCACGTTAAAGCCATGACTTCTACAACTATGATTCAAAACTTTTACCATTTTTGGTACCCTCTTTTAAATACTGCTTATTTTTTAAACAATTTACATATTTTATCTGTTGAGATATATTTGTATTCTTGTAATATTTCTTATATATTTTAAAGGTTAGGTTATTTGGTTTAATTACATATAAACCCTTGATCGTTATTTAATGCCAAATCCTGTTTATACATATATCATATATTATTTTTAAGTGAAGAGTCTGTATTCTTTAAATCTATTGCTTTTGTGGCAAATATTCTTACCCTTTTTATCTTAAAGGTGGTAGAACGTAGTAGCTGTAGGTCAATCACACTAAGATATCAAAACTTGAAACCGTTTAAACTGTATGCGAACAAATAATTAATATTAAATAGAATTATTAGTATTATAGATAGCAATACTTGAAAGGCCATCTAGTAAGGTTAGATTAGTTAAACACAAGACCAGAAATACAGACCTCTCCGAAGGAGTGTCTTAGGCATGACAGTAAAACACATCCATAGGAGAGAAAAATTAGTTAAGAGAAAGGAAGCAATATTTCTTCAAGAAAACACTAGTTTAAACATGCTAAGTCACTGGTAATAATACAGGGGTGTTGAGAAAGACTAATGGACAATTTTCTCTTAGTTGTGTCCTGGGGATGATATAAACTGCATCCAGTGGTGAAGCTCCAGTTTTGGAGCTCTGAGGAGAATAGAGTTACCTTTTGTCATTACTCCCAGGTCCACTCTAACTTGAAGTGGTTGTACTGCTTATCCCGATGTATGAGTCAAATAGATCTGTATAAGATAATGTTTCAAATGATTTTGAGCTTTATTAATATATTGGCTCATGGAATATTGATATTGCAATGAAATATAAATGACATGTTTAGCCATTTAAAATGCTTGTGAAGATATATTTACCACACCAACCACCCAATCAAAAATATGGCGCACCCAAACGAGAATCAAAATCCCTGACAATGGCCTGTTACTCTAGCTTGCTAGATAATATACAACACAAATCACCCATACCATAAAATAATATTATTTATACCTTTATTTATATATGGCTATTTGCAAATGTGTAAAAATGAGTTTTAAAGTTCATGCCAAATATATGGCATCTGTGTAAAATTAAAATGGTATAGTAGAGACTGACTCATTATCTTGGCAATATCTTTACACCCCTATTCGATCACAACTCCCACTCACCACTAAATTTTTTTTTCAGTCTTTTATCACATTTTTTACCCAAACTCTTCTTCCCCTTTTTTCCCTTCTTATCTTTTTCCCATCATATCTTTCTCCACCCCCCCTCACAAACTTATCTATCTATTCTCTTCCTGTTTTTTCTTTCTTTCTTAATTTCATCAACTTTCTTTTATTCTTTGTTTTGCTGCCTCCATTTTTCTTTTCACACTTCCTCAACCTTCAGATTTGCTCCTTTCTTTTTTTTCTATTTACCTTTTATCATCTCCATTTTTTTCTTCATCTTCCTCTCACCTTCAAAGATTCCTTCTTTTTCTTATTTTCTTTACTATTCATCTTATTCTTTTTCCTGCTTTCTTTCTCTTCATCTTCCTCTCCTTTTTAATGCTTCCTTTTTAACCTTAATTTTTTCACTATTTGTTTATCACCTTTATTTCCTCCTTTCCTCCTCAGTCTGTATTATTATTCACCCCACAAAAAGTAAAGAACTTATTGCTACTACTTTTACTTTTCAAAAATCATTCACTTTATTTGACTACATTGTGTAATAACATGATATTATCTTTATTATTGATCCTTTAAATTACTGTGTAATATATTGATTTCTTACTTGCAAAAATAGTTTTAAGATAATAATTTGTATAATTGGTTAAAAAATATTTTTATTGGTCTGTTTAGTTGGGTTTTTTTCCCAGTCATTAAAATATTTCATTTTCACCATTTTATTATTTTCCATTTGTATTTTAGAAACTATCAATGTATATTTATTCAAAATTTTTGCCCACTTTCGGAAAGCTGAAAATACAAGCCAACTTCAAGTAAAAAGGCTCCTTTTTATTTTCTTTTTTAAGAGAAAATTTTACACAAAGTTCTAAGAAAAAATAGTGCATATAATTATGCTATTTTAAAATCATCACTTCATCTCTTGTAACTTGGAACTTCATGCTTGGTTAATTTTAGATAAAAAAAAAGAAGTTATCAGGGAACAGGTAACATGAGCAAAATGGTCGCTTTGTATCCAAAACTTATTTATTATCAGAGGTAAACCCACATTTTGGGGTTCATGGAGTTAAAATGGTATTATATGTTTACTGTAATGTTTTATAATCAAGTTGTTATCATTTACAATAATCACAAGAAATAAATGTACTTTTCATTTTTTTTAATCCTGGCTATCCTAAGATAAATAATTTTAGTAAAACTTTTAATTTCTGTCATATATTTTACTAGTGTTTTAAATGATAAATTATTTTATATTAAATATATTTAAAGGAAAAAAAAAAGTTCTTAATTTGAACATTTTCTTGGTTTGATTTGGTGTATTTATTTAATGGCATATCAACTCTTTATAGGTTATTTAATGCCAAAATCTCATACATGTTTGATTTAAACAGAAAAATAAAGAAATAGAAAAGGAGAAAAGTGAGAAAAAGGGTTTACTGGTTTAATAGAATACCAAAGTCCTTATGATTTGGTGTATTTATTTAATGGCATATCAACTCCTTATAGGTTATTTAATGCCAAAATTTGATTCATTTGTAAATATTCAATTGTAATTATATTTTCAATGTTCCATTGCATTTTTTTAATTGAACTGTTTATAATCATTTGTTTGCACATATTTGTATGGTTTCATGTATTTACCTATCTCATTAATAATTCAAGTAAATTATATGGTTTCAAGTAACTATTCCTATTTCATAATTATCATCTGTTTGCACAATTTTATAGTTTCAAGTATTCCAATCTAATAGTAATCATTTCCAGAAAGTTCTATTAAACCCTAGCATGTTATACCATTCTAAGTCAAAGAGTAGGGCAAAATGTACCTTACTAATAATTTTAAGCCGATAGATATTTCATTCTTTCAAATAGGCAAAAAAAGAGTTTCCACAACAGAAAGTGGATTGAAAGAAATAGCATCAGAACCCCTCTGTCATATACCTGAGCAATGCAGAATAGTAATGGTATATCTGAGGGATTTTTCTTTGAGCTTAAAAAGGCAGGGGTTAAATATCTTACTAAGGTCTGACTGCAAATACTCCAGTGAGTGGTTGACTCATAGTTAACGTGACATCTTTCTAATACCCAGACAATTGTAACAGTATCACCCTCAGTGGGTGCATACAGGTGTTCAACATTAACTCTACAGCCACTAAATATGATATGACAAGAAAAGATCGGACCCTTCTTGGTGGGGCATATACAATACTTCTGCAGTCACAGAAAACCAATGTCTTCTTTACTCCAGTCAGAGGTCAGGCAGGTTACTCTATCTCAAAAGTTGTAGCACCTTTTTTTACCAACTCTATGATCATCTGCTTGGATTGACCAAATGATCTTGGATCTTGAGCACAATATGAATTATGATTGACAAGGTCCAAAAATTGTGACATTATAGGGCTTAAAAAATGTGTCTTGGCTACTTGGTTCACTAGCTCAAACCAAGACCTTTTATCAATGATATTCAGTTGATAATTACATTTAACATATTTTCAAAAGGTTGGTTGGTTTTACAGCATATCAACCTTTTTCAAGTCATTAAACGCCAAATTAAATTTCAAGCAATTCAGTTCAGTCTAAGTATAGTTTTTGTTAACAAATAGTTGAATGTCAAAACAGTTCTATTTCAAACAGTTCAGTTTAGCATAAGAACAGAGTTTAGTTCTAATTAAAAACAGTTCTATTTCAAACAGTTCAGTTGAGCATAAGTACGCAGTTTCAATTTCAAAAATAGTTATATTTCAAACAATGCAGTTTAGTTCTATTTAACACATAGATAGGACCCTATCAGATGTTACCACTCCAGGCCAGAGTGGACCTGGGGGCAATGGCAGTGAAAGGGTACTCTGCATTCCCCAAAGCTCCAGCATTACTGGAACCTCACCAACAGATTGCTTAGTGTCATATTCCGAACACTTGTTAAGGGGTGGGGGCTTACCCCTTTGCAGAGAAGCAGTCAGTTTATTCTACAGCTTCAGCTGACTGGGCAACCATCACTAGGGGTACTAACAGATACTGGAGTATGATACCTCTTTTCACATTGTCCCAAACAGCCTGTACAACAAGTTCTTTGAAATGTTATAGTTCTGGCTTAAAGTTATATCTATCCATGAGAACTAAACCTCCTTTTGGATGAATGTAGGCAAGATGACCAGATATAGAGGGAAATTTCCAACAATTGTTAAAAACAGTTTTTGCAAATTGGTCGAGCAACCATCCCTTTAGGTTATTTATGTTTTACTGGCTGCTGCAAGAATTTTAGGGTTATGAGGCAGCTGCTGGGTTTCACCTGGTTTTGATTTAATGTCATAGGCCAGAGGGTTTAATGTTTGATGCTATGGATCTGGAGGAAAAGTATCAAATATCACCAAATTTATTATAGAAGTGAGGATCACACTTTCATGGGATAAGGAAAGCATGGGAGTACTATGCCAACATCAATGCAGGCTTTCTTTCTGAAGTGTAATGTTTGTATTATATTTATGTATATATATATACACACACACACACACACACACACACACACACACACACACACACACACAGGGTGTGATGGGTAAATTGACATCTAGATTACACAATAATTAAAATAATGCAGACATCTCATTTTATCAGATATATTTACCAAAATTACATAAAATCATTTTGAAATACAATAGATTAAATTTATTTAAAGAAATTGGCATGGCTTTTACCATGGCCTCTAGACGACTTTAGAATTTTCTGAATGTATTTCTAATGGTCTCTTCATTTAAATTGGTAAATGCTGCCATTAACATTGTCTTCGGTTCATCTGTGGAGTTTTGTTGGTATCCTGCTCAACCATACTCACACATAATAATCAAGGGGAATGTGATCTGAAAAGTTAAGGGTGATATGTGGTGGGAGAAATTTTCTTACAGCAAACACTAGGTTTACCTAATTATGTAGCAAAGTGTAAAATCATGTTGCCAGACATTGGGTCTTCCAGCAGACACCCTCTCAACCGAGGGAAGCACTACCTCTTTTAATCACTTGTGTCATGACCAATGATCTCTGACACAAATAGAATTTATATTTATCTGGAGATTGAGATTCTATTGCCTGGGGATATGACCCCCAGGGTTCCTGTAAGATGGATATCTCACAGGTGGGAACATGAGAACACAGAGAAGGCAGTAATTGGGGAAATAAAGATAACCAATGCAAGTTTATGATAAACAACAGTTTAATGATAACAAAAAACCACAATAAGTAACATGAAAGAAAAAAAGGAATAATAATGCGTCGGGTATGCAAAATTAAAGACAAGTTTGGGGGCATAGAATTCAAATTCCCCTTATCTGGCTTAATTCAGCAGTGTCATGCCTTCTGAATATCAAATCCTTCATATATCATAGTCTCCTCAATGGTTGGATTAACATTTCGGTCTCCCAGCAATAATTAGGGTGTTACCCACTTAGATGGTGAATATTTCCTGCTTGCTTTACCATTATTCACTATGCAGCTTCTCTCTTGGCATTCATTTCTTTTCTCCTTGGTTCCACTATTGTTTCCCCAAGCCATGAGTTTCTTCAACTGTCCCTTGCAGCCGCTGGTCTCCAACTATATTTTGTTTTTCCTTTTTTTTTTCCTCCCAGGTGCTATGTGGTTTTCCTTGGGGCTTTGGCTTCTATATCACAATTGTCTAGCCACCTTTCATTCCTCCACTTGACCGCTGAGGCTAGAATCTACCACTGCCTTAACTTGTGTATAAAGAAAGGAAATGAAAGGAAGAAAGAGATAGAAAAAGAAAGGGTATGCCTGCTGACTGGCCCAGAATATCCCATCTCTCTCTCTCTCTCTACCTCGTGCCTGTCACACTTGATATAGGCCTCCATGTTAAGTCTGAACCCATATGGGAAGATAAACAGAAGCATAATGTCACCATCATTAGTGATAACTCCAAACACCAGGATGTGGACTGGGTATTTTGTCTTCATCAATATAAAAATATCCTCAGATTGATACCCAAACACTGATATATTCATATTGGCACTTCCAGCATGTATACCAAGCAATATGGCATGCCGTTTCCAAATTTTTGGAGGAGTGAAATCCATCAAGCTGCTACTTTCCTACGATTTTATGTTTCCCCACAATATAATGTTGAAGATATGTTTTGAAGGAGAGTGTTTAGAAAAAAGGTTGGATAGGGCATAATATAAGCACATGAAAAAGTTGTAAATGAAGAAAGTCAATGAAACAAATGAGTGAAGGATATACAACAAAATGAGTAAAGGTCGTAAAACGGCGCGGACAAAATGAACATTTAAAACAAGGCGACGAACAAAAACAAATTTATATTCTACAACAATAAAACTTACATTGATACATAAAAGAAATTACTAACTCTACTAACAAAATAATAGTGTGAGTATATGTGTGAGTGTGAGTGTGTGTGTGTGTCTAACACAACTAAGCTACAAAAGAATTACACGTTAAAATGTCCTTTTTTATGGTTAGAAACGGGCAGTTTCACTGAGACTCGAAAGCGTCTCATAGTCATTGTATATGAATGTCTGCGAGGCCCATCCATGTTGCCTTTCACTCCTGTTGATTCACACTAGAAGGAGTGTGTTGCTGCTGCGAAGAAATTTGGCAAAAGAGAACAAGGGTGTTTATAGAAAATACGCGTCTTGTAGGTGGCTCAAAAACGCAGGACTTGAATTTACGTGCCGACGTAGTTTCAAGCATGTCACGTGGTCCTCCTGGCCAATGGTTTCCCGAGACTGAATACTGAGCGTCCGCCATCTTGGTGGGAACAAGTGGCATACCGCCCAAAATAATTCATAGGAGTGTAAAGTCCTATAATAGCAACAATTTACCAATCACACCCTGTATAGTGCTTGTTTTGTAGATCTTTCCCCTACTGTAAATATGAGAGACAGCATTGGCACATGAGAGAAACTCCCCCCACCAAGACACACATTTTTCTTTGACGGGATTAAATTTTTCCATTATGTAGAGTCACTCTGTGGAATGCCAATGGCAAAAGAAGCATCCATCTGTCCGCTCACTTTTTCATGAGTATCAATTACCTATTAAGTAATTTCCTTCTTCAGAACTATGGCCCATCCGTTGACTTTCAGGAATAGACTGAATGGCAAATGGGGAAAAGACCAGATGATCTCAACAGGCCAGTAACCCAGAGTTCATTAAACATCAGCTACAGACAGAAACAAAGGAAAATGCACTCAGGATTCACCGAAAGGAAAGGAGGTTGATGAATCCAATCGGAATGATAGTCAACGATTCCGGACTGAAAAACAAACCACGATTAACGAATTCCCTATGGACTTCCCATGCGTCTATGATTGGAAATTTAGGTGACAAATCCATTAAACAAAAATGGGTTGTGTTTCTCAGAAAGCGTTTCAAGAGCAGTGTTCTGTCAAGATAAGACGTCGGAAAACCAAAGCCAGGATACATACCACAGAGCTGAGAATATCTGAGTCGCTAAATCAAGAGATGAGACATAACCCGTTTTGCCAATAATAAACATCTGACATGGAAGCTTGGTGTATGCTTGACAAAATCATGAGTAAGACTCTACATAAAGATCAGGGAAATAAGGAATATAACCAATGGCTAAATGAAAGTAGCTATAAATACAATGTATGAAAATTTACGGAGTGAAAGAGAAATATAATAAAACACCAGTCAAAAAGAACAGACGTCAAAGAATGATACAGGATCTTAGAATGAAGAAGAAAAATTTAAAAAAAAAGCAAACCCGTTTCGCCCCAAAAGAGGATTTGCTTAAAATCTGGCAAGACCCCAAAGAAAAACACAATGCTCTTAGCAAGGCAGAAAATCTGAAGAAGAGACGGGTGAAATGAAGGAAAGAGCAAGAACGTTTTTCCAGGAACCATACAAATATGCGAGGAACATATTTGATCAACCGATATTAGTCATGTTCAAGACAGAGAAAACAGTTCTGGAGAAACATTTAAAAGATACGTATTCTGATCCCGATAGATATAACCCTCTGGAACATAATGACAATTTGGTTTGGCCAGCCGTCCTAAGGCGAAGTTCGACACGAAACCACCCACACGCGAAGAAATAAGGCGTATAGTCAGCAAAAGTAAGAATAAATGCACACCTGGCCCTAATGGAATACCTTTCTTTGTATATAAAAGAAATGTCCTAAAGTTCTCAATTGGCTTCATGCTAACCTAAGGCAAGCACGGATAACCTTTCACGTCAGCAACCAGTGGCTGATAGCTGACAGTGTGTACATACCCAAAGTAAAGAAAAAAAAGTACATTGGCCATTTTCGTCCTATCTCTCTCCTCAATGTAGAAGGAAAGATATTTTTTACTATTTTGGCATCGAGATTAACGAGATACCTCATTAACGAGTGTATCGATACTTCGGTGCAGAAGGGTGGTGTGTCGGGAATAGCTCGTTGTTTGGAGCATGGAAATATGATCTGGGAAGTCATTCGAAAAGCTAAAACCAACAAAAATGATTTGTATATCATCTGGTTGGACTTGGCTAATGCCTATGGATCGGTGCCCCATCAGATGATACTATTATCTCTACGGATATACCATATTCCAGAGGAAATATCCAAAATGCTAAGAACATACTTTGATGGTTATCTCATGCGGTTCACCACAAAAGAATATACAACAAATTGGAACAGGCTTGCAGTTGGAATTGCGATAGGATGTTTGGTGTCACCAATACTTTTCGTTCTAACAATGCAGCTGCTTCTAAAAGCGATAGAACAACGCTGAGGTTGTTGAACTTGGTGGAGGGTTTCAAATGCCACCAGTAAAGGCATTCATGGACAACACTACAATCCTCTCGTCCAAAGAATCTACTACTCGCTAGATACTAAGCCTGATGGACATACAGATGATTTGGTGGAGGATGAAATTCAAACCCCAAAAGTCTATAAGTCTCTCGCTTAAGAAAGGAAAAATGAATCAAAATATAAATTTCATAGTAGGTGGTCAAAGAATACTCACTGTGTCAGAAGAACCGGTCAAAAGTTTGGGACGTTGGTTTGATGAGTCATTGAAAGATATTAATCAAGCTAAAGAAACATCGAGAACATTACAAGACGGTCTCCATAAGATTGATCGCTGTCTTCTACAAGGAAAATTCAAGGTTTGATGCCTTCAGCATACATTTATTCCGATGTTATTATGACTGCTATTCGTATACGAAATTTTGACAAGTTGAGTCAATGGAGGCTAAAATAAATAAAAATACCCGAAAATGGTTGGGTTTATCTCCAGTCTTGTGTGATATTGCTCTGTACTGCAGAAAAGTAAAATTAAAATTACCATTCAAATCAATTGTGGAGGAATTCAAGTCCGGAAAAATTAGACCTCGAATGATGCTGGATGACTCAAAGGATGAAGTGATAAAATCACTAAAGCCTACATTGAAAACAGAAAAGAAGTGAAACGTCAGGGATTCCATATGGAGTGCTCAAGACAACCTTGCTTTCAAGGAAGTCATAGGATACACTCAAACTGGAAGACAAGGAACTAATGAAAAGCAACGGTGGTCAAAAACTAGCGGCAAAAATCGCCGGGATATGGTCATTCAGGATATAAGGAGCGCGGTTGACAACAAGATTCCTAAAAGAAGTTCAGCAATCGCAACAAGGCCAATGGACAAACTGGGAAGAGACCTTGCAAAAGTCTATTACTTGGAACAACATATAGCAGATGGCTCTTCTCAGGTTGACTTTTCTTATACGCTCCACGTACGACCAGCTTTCATCTAAAAACAATCTTTTTAAATGGAAGAAAGAAAGCGATCCTACCTGTCCTCTATGTAATAACAAACCACAAACACTGGAGCATGTCCTCAGCACCTGTAAGACTGCTCTTGGAAGTAGAAGATGCTCCTGGAGGCACAACAGAGTATTGGAAGAGTTGCTCAAATTTATAAAGAATTATATGAAATCAGAAATTTGTTTCAGAGAAGGGCAGAATATACGCTGGTTCTAAGCAAACAATCAAACATCGAGCTGTACCGGGTCAAAAACATTTTGGATCAAGTGGAGATTGGGAAGTATCAGCCGACCTACCAGGATGGTATAACGATTACCCAAAAACAATATCCAGCAAAGGTCTGCGACCAGACATTGTTCTTTGGTCAAAAGCGAAGCTTAAAATCATCGTGGTAGAACTATCAATACCATATGAAAGCCAGATGGATCAAAGCCACGAATATAAAACCAGCAAATACGAAGATATTACAAAAAGAGCTGGAAAAGGAAGGGTATAGTGTGATTGTGAAAGCTGTTTAAATAAGAGTAAGAGGTTTCGTAGCAGGCACCCTGTACCTGTTTCTGAGTCAAATCGGAATCAAAGAGCCAAATGTATAAAACACCTCATAGAAATAATGGAAAATATTTCCATATGGATATGAAACAAAAGAAATATTCCGTTGAACAATTCAAAAGGAAGTTCGTTAAACCGACACTCCATCACGAATGCATAACGAGATTCACGTAATATTCTCATAAGGCTCGCAGTTATTTTTCAAATCATATTTCACTGTTACACTTCTGAGTCAATATCTAAGCTTAGCTTTGTAAATAACTAATAGGACCTCAGTGATATATACATTAATATTTAGTTAGTAGGGTGAAAATAAAAGCGTTGAGATAAAGGTCTGCGACAGGCTCGAAACGGTGCACATTCTCTCCTGATGACCCCAATATGATTTTTCGAAAAGAAAAAGAATTAAGGCTAAAACTTTCATTCAACGAAGAAAATCCCATTATGAAGAGTTGCTCAGTGGAATTATAATGGCAAGATTAGGATCTGTCTGTCCACTCACTTTTTAGTGAGTATCAATTACATATTATATCATTTCCTTCTTTTCTCAAGAGTCTGATGTTTTGCAGGTGCTTTGGGCCCATAAAGGCAAACGGTGGTGTGACTATCTTGAGTCTGGTCCTGCAGGTGTTGGAGATATCCTTTGTTTGTTTTGGATCAGGATAAGACGAGAGTGGGATTAATGTTGCTTCCACTTCTTCATAGTCATTGCCATATCTATAACATACATTACATGTGCAATGAGGACATCCCACAGATGCTCCTTTGTCCTCGATGCGCGCCATATGGTACCTTGTTGATTTCTAGAGGTGCCCGCGGTGTAGTCGTTATCGTCGTAGGAAATGAACACGGCGACTCGAGTTCAAATCCTGGACGAGGCTGATAGCATTTCACATAGCACTAATACCCTTGGGAAAGGTATGAATCCAAAATATTCTCCCTCCAGCTATGGGTAAATAGTAGGACAGACTAGGTTCTTCAGCCTTGGTGAGGCAACTAGTCTAGGAGAAGGAAAACTCTGAATTCAAACCTGTTAAACTCCGCTTAAAAATTGACCTTGTGTCATATCCTGCCCGAGCGGAGGGGTTGGGTAAATAGTACCTTGTTGATTTCTAACTTTTCAGTGAAAGGCTTTTGTGATATAGTCCTGCTTGCCACATATTTTCCATGTTTGGCCCCATACTGTGCATCATCATTATCAGTTGTTTGTTCTATAGCTACCAAGGGAGATAATTACTTCTGCTTGTTACAAAAAGCTCGTATTTCCTATTTAAAGAACAGAGATGAAAGAAACCAAGATAGATTCTGAAATTGTCACATGTAATCATGAGATGTCCAATAGACACACATCATTCTCAAGGGGAGATAACTATTTATTGTCTTCCTACAATGCATTTAGAACTAATTCCTGATCCTCTTTCCAAATAAATTTTATACATTAATATAGAATTACCAAAATGAATAACAAGTGGCATGCATATACTGTACATGTGTAAACTATATTTTGAATATTGTATCACATATGTGAGTTTATCTTCTATGGAGTTATTTCTCCAGCTGAGGAAAGCAGCTACCACATGAAATATGCAACTCTAATGTATTCCATCTTTTAAGGCTTAACAAATATATTGGATTTTAAAATGGGATAGCTCAACATAATAATGATAATCATATGATAACATATCAGAAAGACAAAAAATCCAAGTCTGATTTGAAAATATACTCACTATATAGAATCTTGTGTATATGTGTACAATATATATATATATATATATATATATACAGATAAATAAAGGGTGGCTTTTTTTTGAGTTGTGACATACTTTTGGTTACCTAATTTAAGTGTTATTGAGTTTTATTAATTAATACCAAATAATTTCCATTTTCATTGTATAATGTTCCTGCAGAAATTATAAACTCAAATCCTGGAATCTTTGGTTAAGAAGAAAATTAACTTTATTAAAAAATAGTAAAGTTGTATTTACTTAGGGGCAATACTGAGATATTGAAATCATTTCCTCTTTGATATTTATAATGTTTTATGAGAAATGATAACATCCAAGTCTCAATAGTTTTGATTTTATTATAAAATTGCTAGGGTTTTATTTAACACCATACTGTATTTACAAAGCTTAGTCAGGCACATGACCACTTATTTATGGATAATACTTAATAGCTATTTTGATATAAATAATAAATCATGGTCTTTTTAGTTTCTTCCAAAAATTAAGTTTTTGTAAAAATTGGTTGAAGCAATATTGTATAATCTATTCTGTAAATATAAGCTTATTCCAGAGACGGTTTGGAATTTTGTCAAAATACAACTGAGAGATAAATAATAGCAAAGAAAAAGAGGGTAAAAATACATAAATATCTACGATAAATCATCTGAAAATTTCAAACTTTTATGGCCTATCTTCCTCGAGATGGTTGATAGATGAGACAGTTCTCTCCTGCCCAACAAAATATACCTGCCATCAGTTAGTCCATATACTTCATTGATAATTCAAATTCTTGTGTAATTCACAGCTGATTACGAGCTTACTATGGTGATGGTGTTGAGTAGATGTCAGGAGAAGAACAACAATTTCTCTTACCCCAAAACATCCTTAAATGCCTGGAAGGCCTCATTGTTAATAGCCTGAAAATTTAAATCAACCTAATTCAATCTCCAACAGGAACATTTTGCATTCACTGCACATTAATGTTTTTGGAGAAAAGTATGAATTCACTTCTCCCTTCAACTATGGATAAACTGCGAGGCAGTTAGACCCTCTTTTGAGATCGAGTTAGGGATTTTTTCTTGTTGCATGTACAGCATATTTACCAACCTGCTCTGCCAAAGGCAGAATGGTACACAAGGTCAGTTTTTAATTGAATACAGCAGGTTTGAATTAAGAGAATCCCTTCTCCTTGACTGGTAGCCTTACCAAGGCTAAATAATCCAATTTGCCCTAGGAATTTACCTATAACTGGGTTTGGTTTGGATTTATGGCATATCCACCATTGTTTGTTATTTAATGCCAAATCATTTTTATGCAAATGTATTAAGTATATGATTAATGTTTTTAAACGAGCCTGAGCTCACTTATTGCACACACTCCAATGGTTTCGCTTATTTCTATCTAATATGAATATTCAGTTAAATGATCAAACAGTTCTACTTAAAACAATTCAATTTAGCATAAATACACTGTTTCTTTTTTTCACAGAGTCATATGTTTATATACAGTTTTTTGTTTACAGACAGTTAAATGATCAAGCAGTTCTATTTCAAACAATTCAGTTTAGCATGTCAACAAATTTGAATGGTTTCAAGTATAGCTATGTATCACTAAAAATTTCATCAAACATCATTCATTTGTTTACATACAGTTTAATGATCAAACAGGTCTATTTCAATTAATTCAGTTTAGCATAAGTAAAGTTTTTGTTTACACACAGTTGAATGTAAAAACAGTTCTATCCCCAACAACTCAGTTTAGCCTAAGTACACAGTCCTATTTCACCCTATCAGGTGGTATCACTCCGGGTCAGAGTGGACCTGGGAGTGATGACAATGAAGAGGTATTCCACATTTCCAAAAGCTCCAGCATTACTGGAACCTCACCATCAGATTGTTTAGTGTCCTATCCAGGACACACACTGGGGGAGTCTTATCCCTCAGAAGAGATGTAGTTGGTGTATTTTACAGCACCTCCCCACACATACACACCAGCCCACTGAATCACCTATAACTGGGACAAGCAGAGATGGATTCAAAGCTTTTCCAAGGGCATTTGCATGAAGTGAAACAGTCTTGTCTAGAATTTGAACTCTGGTTATCAATTCTATGTCTATAACTATTATGCAAAGTACGTGTTATTTGTTGGTACATTGTAATTCTGTATTATGCTAAGTACATGTCATTTGTAGGTACTTAGTGCGTGTCATTTTTAGGTACTTAGTGTGTGTCATTTTTAGGTACATTGAAACTATGAACAGATTATTACATATCACTTGCAGATGAGCTGCTAACAAATTCGAATTTCCTTTGAAGATATCACAAAGGGATTGTATTCAGTTGAATTAACTGCTCCACATACACTGAAAAGTTGAAAACTCCAAAAATAACTGATAATATTTAATAAAAACATTACCTAGACCAAGTCTTATCTGCATTTAATATGATAAGAATATTAAATAAAATTCATATTCTCAACTCATATACTTAGAGAAATTAAATATATAATGAAAGCTAATAGAGATTTTCAATAAGTTTATGTACTGCCCCACCCCCAAAATACAGAAATGAGATTTAAAATATGTAATATATATAAGATATTGCTAAAAAGAAAAATATTCCTGTTGGCTGAGGCTGTAGAATATATTGACTGTATCACTGCTGAGGGTTAAGACCACCCCAACCAATGAGTGTCCTAGATATGACATTAAACAAACTGATGGGGAGGCTCCTGTAAGGCAGCAGCTTTGGGGAATGTGGAGTACCCCTTCATTGCCATCACTCCCATAGTGTCCCATCTATGGGTCAAATAGAACTGTTTGACATTTAAACTGAGTGCAAACAAATGACTTATGTAAAATTGTAATGTTTGAAATAGAACTGTTTGATCATTTAATTGTGTGTAAACAAATAATTGATGTTTAATTGAATTGTTAGTGATACATAGCAATACTTGGAACAATTTGAATTTGTTGACTTCTGCTAAAATGAATTGTTAGAAATAGAATTGTTTGATCGATGAACGGTGTGTATCTACAAAATATGTTCACAAATCTATGTAAAAACAGGTTTTGCCATTTAATAAATAACTATGGTTGATATGCCATAAAACCAAACTAAAATGAAAATGAGTACAAACTTATAAAGAAGGTAACAGCAGCTTCAGATTGTGTCTGGGGGAAAAATAATTCATCATATACCATGCAAAAAGTAAAATGATGTCAAAATTAGAGACATTTAGTAATTTTTCATGTCAACTATCTAATTAATTCCATATCTATTCTCTTCTATTTAGACAGCCTAATTACTCTTTGTGTATGTGTGTGTACGTATATTTTACTCCCATATGTGATTGTCACATGTACTATCTTAACATTTGACTTCATCATTATCATGTTGTGCTGCTTGTATAGATTTCCCTAACTCTCTCTCATCATCCATTGCTTCCAGCAGGTATTCCAAGCAACATCTTGTGTCTGTATAAAGTTACTGTTGATTAGTTCCAGCTGGTCATCTTACACTTGCACGTCTGTGTGAAGGGGTCTATTGGAGAACACTCTTGCTCCTCCAGCAGTGTCCCACATGTCTTGTTCGTCTAATTTGGATGGTTTTCGAGATGGGTGGTAGGCCATACAGCTGCTGTTTTGTAGAATTTTGCTTCCAGGATTTGTTTAATATAGGTTGTAGCCTTCTTGTGCAATTGCTGTCAAGCTTTTTCTTTATACTCTTAGTCAGCATCAAAGTGGCGCATCCATACAGTAGTACGGACATGACCACTGCTTGTGTTTTATTTTATCGGATAGGTCTGATTTCCATATGACCAATAGCCTATCCATAGCTGTCCATGCTTTCGCTAGTCATGTATTGATGTCTGCTTCCAAGATAGGTGAACTTGTCCACTAGTTTCAGAGAGTCACCATTTAGTGTGGCAATATCACCAATTTGATTAAAGCACATATACTGCATTCACATGGAGGCCTATGCCACTCCCAACTATGCAGCAGGGATTCGACCTGGGCAGGTGTATTTGCCAAAAGCGATATGTCATCAGTGTAGTCCGCATCAGTTATAGCACGTATGGAGTATCATCTGCTTTTTACCTTTTCCAATGTGAAGCCATTTTCTTTCATTAAATCTATCAATTTCATACCACACTATAATTACAATTGATTGGCTACTTTTCTGTCTGCTGATTGTGCACATCACATGAAACTTAAGTAACTGACTTTTAGTGTTTCTAAGTAGATTTTTCTGGGTTTTATACCTTCTTTGCCATAGAAGCATTGAGCACTTGCAAACTTTTATCATCTGCATTCATTCTTTTATATAAATGAGAGTCATTCAATAATTAAGGTTAATTTTGTTTTAGGATAGGAAGCACTTTTTAGACTGGCTCATTGGCCTAGTGGGTAGAGTGTTTGCCAATGGTCCGAGAGACCAGGGTTCAATTCCAGGTCGCGTCATACCAAAGACTTTAAAAATGTTACTTGATACCTCCTTTCTTAACACTCAGCAATATAAGGTACATATCAAGGGTAAAGTGGAGCAATGTTGGGAAAGGAGTAGTACCCTCCCCTACACCTCAGTGTAGTAGCTATTGAAAAGGGAGCCTTCTGGTCACTCTCGACTACAGTTGCCAACTTAACTTACTTATTTACAATCGCATTTTTTTCAAAGAAATGAATAGTGATCAGTCTTTTCATGTCCCAGATGACTGTCTGTGAGATCTTCTATTCTGACTGCAGCACCAAGAATTTTTTCTTCATCAGAGAGTATTTTAAACATTTTTTTACTAAAACATGCTTCTCGGCACACATCACATTTTTCAGTAAATTTCTAATTGTTTGTACTTAACAGCAACCAAAAGTTTTATGTTAGACCTCTGTTCAATACAGTTGAATTTGCTGCCATTTTGAATAGCTTCTAAACAAATATATTTGTACAAGATTAAAATAATGTTGGGATAAACCAATTTCAAATAATGTTGAAATTCTATTTATGGAAAAATTCTGAAAAAAAAAAAAAAATCTATTTTGCTTTTTTCAAAAAAATTTCCCTTATCTATTGAATGAAATACATATATAAGTATACTAGTTTAATAGGTAATGGAAAACATTCATATCCATAGTCTTTTACTGTTAAACTCTATTCTTGAAGTTTGTAGAGGTTTTTTCAATCCACAGATGAAGACTCATTTTTTGGGGGGTTTATTAAACAATTGACCTTATCTCTGTTTTAGAGACCAAACCACTGAGCTTTTCCCTCTCACACCACCATTCAGTATTCAAAAGGATTTGTATGCAGATATATTTTCTCTATTTAATTATGTTTTATAAATTTCATTGGTAAAAGTTTTCTGCAGGAAGAATTTCCAAAACAGAAAAATAACAATCTCCACCTCCCTGACCCAAGGACAAAATGGAAACTAATGAATAAATAAAAAACTAATGAGTAAATAAAAAAAAACTAAAAAATTGGTTTATATTTCTCATTAAAAACAAACTTCTTCTCGCCAAGAAATCTTTCTAATTTAGAGAACAGCGTTAAATGCGGTCCTTAATTTTATCAAATTGCAAGTGCACATGCTTAAATTTACTCTGCATCTTATCCACCATCTCCTCTCAAATAGAAAAAAATTTCAAAATCATTCTCAAGATTTTGGCCCCTTTATTTTTTTTTTGCCTGTTTTGATTGGTTATATTTATAAGATTTGAACTGAGGCTGATTTGAAAAAGGAACAACTTGATAAACAAAAATAAAAAAATTGAAAAAGAAATCAGTATCTAACATACAAAATGCTCTTTTTATTGAGAGAGATGTCGGTCAGATTTAAAATCTCAATGCTCAACACCTCATGTTAAGGTCTCCATTTTGTACAAATAACTTTGGCTTTTGGGTAAAAATTACTTTACTAGGAATCATCAAAAGATCTCCAAGAGTGAACTGAATTCTGATTAATCTAATTCTCAAAAGACTTTTTTTTTTCTTTAATCAAATTGAGGGGACAATTTTTTTTTTGGACATGAGGTAGTGGTTTGGGCAGGTGTTATAAACCTTGTTCTGATTAGTGTCAACAAGACTAATATACATTTTTTTTAAAAATTGTCTCAAATATTTTTATGTTTCTTAACCTTATTCTTTTTTTTTCTCCTGTTCCTTTTACCATTTACAGCTGGGAATCTGCAATGGATAAATTGAGGTCTGGGTAAGTGTATGAGTAAATGAATTGGTGCCATGTTGGCCCTGGCCAAAAAAACTTACTACAGAAGCAACCAGGACAGGGTGTCACATAATGTCATTAGTGTTTTTCAAGATTTGAGAAAAAGGAAAGAAATATTAAATGAATGGGAAAAAAAATGTTGATGGGGAGGTGACTTCTTGGTACAGTGGCATCAGCCAAAAGCTAAGTGACTGAAACTTTACTGGAGATTTGCAAATAATAATGGGAAAGAAAGAAAGAAAGAAAGAAAGAAAGAAAGAAAGAAAGAAAGAAAGAATTAGGGTAGTAAAATAGCAAAGAAGACAATGAGAAAGAAAAGCAGAACAGAAATGAAAGAGTGGATTAGTTAGGAGACGAGAGAAACTAAATAAGAGGAAATCAAAAAAAAAAAAAAAACCATCAACACAAAAATCTGAAAAAAATAACCAATTAAAATAAAAAAAATTGAATGAATCTCAAGCAAAATCTTTAATTCTCAAAACTAAAAAACAAAAATCTATTTACAAGCAGCACAGATGAACTTAATACCCAACTCCTAAATCCACCTCTTCTTCATTACACAAGATATTACATTTTGATTTGAAGGATAATAAAATAGAATAAATAAAATATAAAATTTGTCCAGTTTTATTCATATCTGCCAAGCTGTTTGGCTAACTCAGCAGACTACCTCTTATTAACCATGTCCGGTCATACTGGAAGCTTCAATAGCTGCATGCATTCAAAGTAGAATTAATATGGCTGACAGTTTGGGGTTTGGTTCTGTGTGCTGTTTTTATTCATCCTGTTTGCCGCTTTTATAACTTTGGAAGTCTGGGGTGATAATTGATGGGGGTGATAAAAACTGGGTAGGTGAAAGAAGGTGAGTGACTTGGCTGGCGAGTTTGTATAACAATGACCAACTACATTCTTTTGGCCTGTATTATAATTACAAGAAAAAAAAGACAGACTTGCTTAGAAAATGACAGAGAAAGAAATAATGAAAAAAAATGATTGAAGAATAAAGAATGTGGATAAGTTATTAAAAGATATTAAAATAATGAGGAAAAGACATGAAAAAGAATGAAGAAAGACAAAATTCTATTTTTTAAAGAAGAAAAGAAAATTATTTGTTTATTTTTATACCAAGGTTTCAAATTCTATATAAAAAAATAAACAAACAAAAAACAAGTGGATTGACTGCTTCCAGTTATTCTTAACCCTCTGAACTCTCAGATACATTGTGTCAGAGTTCACTAAATAAAAAGAATTTAAAATCTGACATAAAACACATTCAAACTTCACTCCAGGTAATAGAAATCTTTGTCTAAAGCTATCCCATCATTCCATTAAAACAAATAAATGAGAATGCCAATCACTTACATAGTTTGGCACAAGGCCAAGAGTGTGGAGCGTCTAGTGAGAATTGAACTTTTAAGCAATGGTATGCTTACCTAGCTTGCACCAAAAAAGGCTGTAAATGGTTATTATATTAAACCTTTTATTCTTAGTCTATATTCCTCCAACAACATGGAACACAAAATGATTTTTGAACAGTGATGTTAAGTAATGAGTCTGTTCCATACTTAGATGGGTGACTATGTAAGCTGCTTAATATACTCGTATTTATTTATCCATCACATTCTCCATGAGTAGAGTGTGACATGTTTTATTTTTTTAAGCAAAGAACAGCTAATTTCAATTGAAACTTTTTGTTTTCCTAGATTGATTGCTATACCAAGTCTAAAGAACCTAATCTACTCGACTATTTACTTGCCCAGTAGGCTGGGGCTGTAGAATACACCGACTGATTCTCTGCAGAGGGGTAAGACCCCCCCCCCAACGAGAGTCCTGGATATGACACTAAACAATCTGATGGTGAGGTTCCAGCAATCCTGGAGCTTTGGGGAATGCGGAGTACCCCTTCATTACCATCACTCCCAGGTCCACTCTGGCCCGGAGTGGTAGCACCTGATAGGGCCTTATCTACGGGTTAAATAAAACTAACAGCATACTTATGCTAAAATGAATTGAGTAAACTGAATAGCTTGAAATAGAAACGTTTTCGACAATTAAACTGTACTTACACTTAAACTGCATGCTTATGCTTAACTGAATTATTTCAAAAAGAACTGTTTTTCGACATTAAAACTGTATTCAGACTTGACTGAATTCTTACATATAACTGCTTGAATAGTTTGAAATGGAAATGTTTTTGACAATTAAACGGTGTACTTATGCTAAACTGAACTATTTTCAATAGAGCACATTATTTACATAAAAATGGATTTGGCGTTAAATAACCTACAAAGGTTGATATGCCATAAAACCAAACAAACCAAACCAAACCAATTGACTACTTACCTGAAAAAGAAGAGATGAATTTAATGTCTTCCACAATGGCCTTAGAATGAAAGGGAATGAAAACAGCTTCATCCAGAATTTAAACTCTGGTTACCCACTTCATTTCCTTCAAAAAGAACCTGGCCCAGTTGGCCGGGACTGGGGAATACACCAATTGCATCTCTGCAAACAAGTAAGACCTCCCCACCAACAAGTGACCAGGATATGACACTAAACAATCTGATGGTGAGGCTCCAGGAATACAGAGTACCCCTTCATTGCCATCGCTCCTAGGTCCACTCTGGACAGGAGTGGTAACACCTGATAGGTTTGTATCTATGGGTCAAATAGAACTAAACTGAGTACTTATGCTAAACTGAATTGTTTGAAACAGAACTGCTTTTGATATTTAAACTGTTTATTTATGCTAAACTGAATTATTTGAAATAGAACTATTTATATGTCTAAAGATGGCTCTGGCATTAAATAACCAAGAATGGTTGATATGCCATAAAACCAAACAATGAAGAACCATTATGACATATGTGCCTTTATTATTACTATCTGGGTATTTAGCTACTTCTCCTTGGGGTCTGTTAAACTGGAGCGAGGAGTCATTGCATGTATACACAGGTTAAAACAAAATTAGCACTGGCACTCAAAACCACTGTCCTGCATTCTAAGCTTTCTTTAGTTTTTTCTTCCTTGCAGTGTCCTGTTTGAAGAACACAGCTAAATAGATACCACCCTTTAAGGCCAAACTGAAGACCAAAATAAAATCAGTTGTATTGTTTGCATTTGAGAGGCACAAAATTATGTCCTGAGTAGGTCAATTCACAAAAAAATATTGTGTTGAAAACACATTCAAATTCTGATTGAAGGTACTGACATTTTTGTTGAAAGCTATACTGTCATTTTGTTAAAAGAAAGGCAGTGAATTGTGTCACTCTATGAAGTCTTTTTGTTATTAACATCTAAAATGATCCTTGGACCATTTTGTATACACACACACACATACTAGCAGAAGTAGGTGGCCCATGATCAGACTAAAAGGATTTTATGAACAGCAGTGATTGAGATTGAAAGTAATGAAAAGATGAATTAAACAAAGAATTAAAAATGGGTCTTATGTTGAGAAAAGATTTTACCTGTTCAAATGAAAGGTATTCTTCTATTTTACAATTTTAAAAAAATTCTTTTTTAATTTTCATTTAGAATAAAAATTGAAAATATAAAACAATCTTGAACAGCTCAAAGCATATTTTCATTGTTAAGACATGCAAGTTACCTCCCCTGATACTCTCGAGAAGAGTGAGCGTTTTTCTAGGACCGGAAGTAAACATACAGACATATTGGTTTATGTGACAGTGTAAGAAGTACGGGTGTAAAAAGGCGTCTCCGTATGTAGAGTGTTACAGTCTGAGTTCTTTGTATTTAACAATGGTAGCAGAGCTAAAAGACACTATGGCTTCAAAATATTTTCCACCACCCACATTGCTTAAGGATCAATACAGTACATGGAGGAAAGAAATGCAAATATGGGAATTAACCATGTCACTGGATAAAACAAAACGAGCCCTCATAGTGTTTTTGTCATTGGAAGGAAAAGCTAGAGAAGCTGTTTTGGAATTAGATACTGCAGTTCTTAATTCTGAGGATGGAATGAAAAAGTTATATGAAAAACTGGATACACTTTTTCTGGAAGATATAAACCAGTTTGCCTTTTGAGCATACAAAACATTTGAAAACTTTCAGAGACCACCTGGGACGTCATTAGAAGATTTTCTGATTGAATATGGCCGACTTGTCACCAAATTAAAAGACTTTAACATTCTTTTACCAGAACCTGTACTCGCATTCAGAGCACTAAAGAGTGCCAATATCACCAAGGATAACGAAAAATTGGCCTAGGCTACTGTCAGCGAGTTAACGCTATCTTCCATGTCAGAACAGTTACGGAAGATTATTCATGGACATTCTTCTAGCGATTCATTACCAAATACTTCACTTGTCATACTAAAATATGAAAGAGATATTGTTAACTCTGCAAGAATGGGATGAAATCATTACTTACTCTAGAACATAACATTTTATCTCCTGATGGTCAAAGAAGAGAGACAATTCATACTCCAGGAAAAGCATCTATTTTTGTAGACAATATGATGCTAAAGTTGATGACAAACTAAGTGAAACTATGAATGGGAAAGAGAATCGGAATAAAGAGGATTCGGTTGCAAAAGTTATTAGCCATGCACAACATTCAGCAAAGAAGAAATTGCTTGGAAAAAGTCCAGGTTACACTTGCAAGAAAAATCCTCATGTAAGTGTTTCAGCTACAGAAATAAAATCCAATTCTTCTTTCTTAAACAAAGATGCAAATATAACTTTGCAAAACGATATAAATGCCACGTGGCTTCATTTTAATTCCAGTGATAGTGAAGAAGATCTAAATAGTAATAGACAAAAGAGAGACCCTAATAAAAGTGACAATGAACAGAGGCTTCGCATGGATATGGCAATTTTGAGAGAGATGCTTGAAGGAAAAGAAATTGCAGAGATCTCTCGGGTACCAACTAACACACAAATTGCCAACTCCTTGAAAAAGAAAGGAGTGCCTTCATTTAAGATCATGGGGTTCATGCCTGAGGCGAAATAGTCCTCTGTATATGTTGTTACACACTCCTATTTTCTTTTGCAGATCATATGCCCTACAGAAATGAAAAGAAAAAGGGGGAAGAACTGTTAAGACATGCAAGTTACCTCCCCTGATACTCTCGAGAAGAAAAAAGGATTGTCTAGGACCGGAAGTAAACGAACGGCCATATTAGTTTATGTGAGAGTGTAAGAAGGAGGGGTGTAAAAAAGTATCCCCGTATGCAGTAT